>JBBMKC010117663.1:0-16294 GCA_037834085.1 Bipalium vagum
ATAATAATAATAATAATAATATAATTAATTTAGATGAAGTAAAGGTGATAAACCTAAAGAGAATAATACCCTCAAAATAAAACTACCTGTTTCGTCAGATATTCCTTATCCATAATTGTTAATCTGTACGACTGGTTGATGTCCATGTGAGCCTTCGTCATTTGATCCCTTTCGTTCTCCATGGAAGTGAAATTGGCTTTCAATTTATTTAATTCCGAAACCGTTGAGTTGTATTTATCTTCGAACGTGTCGCATTTTTGCTTGACGGTATCATAATTCTCCATCTAAAGGCAAAGGGTAAGGCTACCATTAAAAGACACGATAGAAAGAGAAGATAAATTGAATGATTTTGAAAATAACCAGAAAAGATAAAGGAGAGGAAACGATAAAAAGAAATAAATAACAAAGAAACAATTCAATTTTATAATTAATAATGTAACTACCCGTAACAACAGCCCTTAATGGCAAAGATATTCAAAAATAATGAAAGAATAAATATATTATATTAAGGTACATGAAATTAAAATAATATAAATAATAAAAATAATATAAAAAATAAAAAAAGTAATAAAAATAAAAAGAATAATTAAAATAATAATAATAATGATAAAAAATTAATAATAAAAATAAAAAAGATAATAATTAAAATAATAATAATGATAATGATAAAATAATAATAATAATAATAATAATAATAATAAAAATAATAAAAACAAAATAGAAAACCTTATAATTCCCTATTTTGACTTTATCTCTTAAATCTGACAGCTCTATAAGATTTTTGTTAAATTCCCTTTGTAACTGCAGAGTATTGTCCTGCTCAGCTTTAAGGGTTGATGTCAAATTCTCCACCTCATTCCTACTGGTACTGTAGTCGAGCGACAGTTCCTTACTACTTTGTTTCAGATTGATAATTTCCTGAAAATAATAATTATATCCACCAACATTCCAGGGAGCATAAAATATGGGGAAAATAATGAAAAGTAAAACGAAACATTATTATTAATTTTTAGCTCTTTTAATAATATTTAATAATAAAAATAAAAATAATAAATATTATTATTAACTGTATTAAAAAATAAAATAATAATATAAAAATAATTTATATATATAAAGAAAATTGAAGAAAACGACAGAAAAATATTTTTTGTAAATAAATATTAATATAAAAATTTTCAAGTAAATATATAAATAAAATATATAAAATATAAATATATATATATATATATATATATATAAATAAAATATATAAATAAATTCAGATATTAAAACTGAAATAGAAAATAAAAAATATCACAAGAAGAAGTGTGGAATTCATAGGCTGATGGAACAAATGAAAGGGGAAGAAACGTTATTACGTTTCCCAGGAATGAAATGAAATGCAGCTGCTGAAGAATTGCTTACATGACCATTTTAATTGAAATTGATGTTCTTTTAATAGGGACATGTCATTTATCTATCTAAATATATAACCAGGGAGATGTTGCCAAAACTTGGTCCAATTTATCTTTCGTTACAACAAACGGAGAACGAGAACAAATGAATACAGAATCACTCCTTTGTGTAACATATTACTTGTACAATAGAAAAGTAACTTTATTTCATAAAACAAAAATTTTCATATAGAATTTTTTACCACAAAAATTTTAATTAATAAAAATAATAATTTTAAAATAATTTAATTATACATTTTAATTTTTTAATTTTATTTATTATTATTCTTATTATTAAATATTATTTTTATTTATTATTATTATTTATTATTATTATTTATTATCATTATTATTTATTATTAATACTATTTTTAAATTTATTATTTTATAAATTTATTATTATTTATTGTTATTATTAATTATTAATTTTATTATTATTTTTCATTAGTAACAGTAGTAGTATTTAATTTTAATTTTGTTAATTTATTATACTTTTTTTTAAAAGAATTCTATAATATTTTAAAAAAATAAATAAATTGATAATCAATGATAAAACTATTTATAGATTTATTAAATTTATTTTAAATAAAAATGAAATTTTTTTTCAAAAATTACAAAAAAATAAAAGTGCAACATTTATTTCTTAAAAATGAAAAAAAATTAATTAAAATTAACAAATTTACAATTTTGTTTTAATGAACTAACCAAAAAATCAATCGACACTCTTAACGTAATGCATTAGGCCAGGTTTTATTGATTTTCTTTCGATTTTTATTAAAAATTATAATTAACAAATATCGATTTCGAGGATAATTTTAAGCTAAGATATTTTAAGGAATTTTAAGCTAATTAACGAAAATGATGTTGATAAAAACGGTTTTATAGTCAAATTTATTTTTGATAACAATTTTATTAAATAATAATTAAAATGGTATTTATTGTTATCGGGGACAATTTCGCTAATTAAAAATCGTTTCGTAAACATTTATTTTATTAAAATATTCAAAAAAGTGATAATAACAAAATTTATTATTAATATAATATTATTATGTGAAAATAATATTATTGTATTTTTAATAAATTATAAAAATTATTTATTCATTTTATAATAATAATAGTTAAACTATAATTAATATTGATGATGATTATAATATGATAATATTAGTACGATACCATGGAAGGTTTTATCCTGAAATCAATATAAAAAATAGGATAGTTTAATAATTTTAATGAATAAGAAATAATTATTAATAGTTTAATTATAAATAAAGTTAATAAATATTAAAAATATAAAATTTTTAATAAATCAATACTTAAATTTTATAATTCAATAAAACCAATACATTTTATATGTAAAAATTTGAATTGTATAAGTTTTTGTGTTTTATCTTCTTCTCCAATAAACATGGTAAACATATTTCTTGTCTTTTGTTTAATATAAAAACTAAATCTCACTATCATACTTCGATCATTTTGGAGAACCAAAGACAAATTTTATATACATTTCTAACCTTGCATAACACGAATTTGTATAAGAGGATAATTTTCCAGAACCATCTGACTATGTTATACCAGAGGCCCAGGTGTATTAATATAAATAATTTTTCCATTATAAAAAATATTATTATTATTACTTATTTTCATAATACAAATAAAAAAATTTAAGTACCGTATTTGCCGGACTATAAGCCGCACCAGATTATAAATGACTTGCTGACAGTTTTCCACAGAATAAAAAATTAAGGTATAAGCCGCGTTATTAAAATACGAAATTTGAGGAGTTTAGACCATTTCAAATAAATCAGTTTAAAGGAATTTACTGGTAACACTAAATAATATATTTGCCAAATTATTTTATTAGTTTTGTAAGAATTCAAAAGTTTCATCATACTCGGAATTCTTATCAGTTACTTCATCTGAATCCACAGCGGAATTTTCTGTTTGTACTTCTCCTTGTACGTCAAAACTATTATTTATGGTTTTTGGGTGCGGCTTATAGTCCGGCATATCCAGTAAAAGTATTATAAAAAATAAAAGTAAAAGATATAAATAAAAGCGAAAAAATAAGTTGTATTTTGGTATATATATAATTAAATATAAAATTATCAACAGTCCCATAGATTTTTACACTTAAGAAAATTTTAAATAATTTTATATTTAAACCAATATTATCATTATTATTATTTTTATTATTATAAGAAACAAAATTAAAATTCATATTAATTAAAAAATTTATTAATAAAAAATTACAATGAAACAAATCCAGAAAAAATTTGTATAAATATACAATAATTATTAAAATATGCGAAATTAAATTAAAGATTAAATGTCGAATTATTAAATAATCGATATCGATAATTAATTGATCATTTTCAGAACGACCATTTTAATCGAAAATATTGTGAAAGAATATTTTATGGAGAGAATTCTCTGTGGATTTCCTTTTCAATTTCGAAATCATCGTGATTGTCATCAAACAACACTAAATTCCAACATCAACAATTGTACCTGTAACAAGGGTTTGATGATCTCGAAGATTTTGACCTGGATCAGTTCTTTGAAGCTCAGCTCGAATTCCGACTTAGACGTCAGATCGAAATATTTGTGATCGTCGATACGGAGATTTTCCGACAGGATGTCTTTCATTGCTAACGTGCTTTGGACGAGCTTTTCGTTGGTATTCTCCAGATAATTTTGGTGAGCTGACGCCTGATCCAGCTGGTGCTTGATCTCATTCTGTCTCTTGACGGTTTCTTCTTGGTGCCGCCGGATTTCGTATTCCAGCTGGTGCTGAATTGCATCTCTCTGGTACGTGAGAGATTCGATTCGATCCTTGAATTTATATTTTTATTGTTCATAGTTAACTATTTTTAACATCAATAAAACATAGTAAATAATACAATAAAATATTAAATATGAATATACTAATTAAATTATTAAAAAAAAATTTTAAAAGAATATTCACACCACTAGTAATAATTAATAATTATTATTATTATGCTTTTTATGACAAATAAAAACACTTGTAGTTCTTGTTCTCGTAACAAATGTCCTTTTTGACAGTTTTCTAATTCAATACACTTTTTCGATAGACCAATCTTTAATAATTGAAATTCAGTGGCTTTGTCCTTGGCAGCAGTAATCTGTGTTGGTTTGGAAGTATTATAGGCAGAGCCAGTATCGCTTAAATCGCCATCGTTAACGGATGAGATTGTAAAATCAGACAAATCACCAAAATCACCAGACGCTCTCATTGAAATTTAAAGTTATTTTAATAATCTCAGACGTAAATTTCAATTTATTGATCAATAAAATATTATCGAACCTAATTAGAAATAGATTTTTTACTTTCGCGCGTCTCGTAACTATTTGTTTTAAGAATTTTAAATATTTAAACAAACGAAAATAATGAAAAATTTCAAAATGTATATTAGTTTTTTATTTATCTTTTAAATATTAATTTAAAAGATAAAATATTTCCAGGAAGTCTAAATCAATCTGAATATTTTTTATGCAAGTTTAAGTTGTAATCCGTAGTAAATTGGTTATATTAATTTTTATAAAAGCTAATCTTTGTTTCTATCTTTTAACTGCGTTTTAGCGAATCATTAAACAAAAACAAACATAGCGATAAAACCAAAATAATAAAAATCTAAGCCTCTATTAGTTGTTATTAATTTTATTATTTTCTGCTATATCAAATATGAAAACAAAATTTCTATTAATTCTTTTGATATCTTAAAATTATTTTTCCAATTAAAATGTCATTACAATGTTGTTTTAAAAAATAAAGATAACGTTAGCTAACAAATTCATTAAATTATAACTTTTGAACGAAGTTAATGTATGAAAATTCGAAGAATTTAAAAATTATCCTCAAAATCATCAGATGAACAATTTTGAATTTTATTTCCTTCCAATCTCAAGCGTAAATTTCAATTTATTTACTGGTTAAAATTATTAGATCTAATTGTAAATTAATTTTTTGCTTTCGCGCGTCTAGTAACTATTTAGATTAATTTGAATATTTAAACAAATCATATATTAAAAACTTTACTTTATGTATAACTGGTTTAGAAATTTTTAAAATATCAATAATATCAATTCTAAATATAAAATATTTTTATTAAGAAAATTTTGTTGATTTTTAAAATTTTAATTTTTCAACTAAATTTTCATTCGAAAATTTTTATATAAAATAATTCTTTTTGAAAATTTGTGAAAATTACAAGCAATGTTATTTGAAAAATTTATTAAATTACAGCTTTCAAACTAAATTTATTCTTAGAAATTTTAATGAATATTTAAATGAATTTAAACATCAACAAATTTAATTCAAATTCTCTATTTAAAATGCTCGTAATTATTTTGATCAGAAATCGATCTATTTAACTTAATAAATCATTTTTTTACGTAATCATTTTTTTGTCAATCAATATTTTAGATATAATATGATTCAAAGCGGTTTTGATTATCAGCGTGTTTATTATCTTTTATTGTCGATTTTTACCATCTCCATTACCGATATCAATTCCAAAACCTCTACACATTGGTTTTTAAATGAAATCAAACAGCAAATTGTACCGGGCCTCGGTGTTCACTGCACTAACAATGCCAATGGCAACAGGTACCGGTCGGACGATCAGTTTCACAATTCCGAGACATGTCCAAAATGTTGCCATGACAATTATTATGGCAGTCTACATTCTGTGAAAGACATTTCTTCGATTGAATCTGATGATGATGTGTTCGGTCGCAAAATGATGGAAATATTGAGTAGTTCGTTTGTCATACAATCTTTAGTTTTTAATGCCATTTATAAACGTTCACATCGACCTCCATAAATTTTATGTTAAAGGCTATTGATTATTAATTTTAAAATCATTTTTCAAACTCTTCCAATCTTTTATTCTATTAAACAATTAGATCCTTATAACAAATACAAGAAAAAATAACAGTTAGTTATCTTTTCAATTAGAAATCCATATTCTGTTATATTTCGATTAATATTGTAATAATTTTCGACAGTTTTTAATAAAATAACTTTTCCAAGAGCTTTTCAAGCGATTTTTTTGGAAAGTTATCGTTGACTTGAAAAAATGATAAAGGGAATCCCAGTGGTTCTTTTATGTTGCACGCATATGTAAGTAAGTAAATGTTAAGATGAAATGAAGTATTAGAGTTTTTATTTTTGTTTCCATGACAACATTGAAAGAGACAAGAAGACATAAAGCGATCCAGAAGTAGAAAGAGAGTGTTAGAATCGGAAGTAAATGTTTGTTTTCAAATAAACTTTAATGAGAACTGCAAGCATTTCTCTACTGATAATTTTTATTTGCAAATTACGTACCATTGATTTCCGATTAGTTTTAATGACCACTCTCCACTTTTACTTTCTTTTGAACATCGTATCGATTTTATCTGTTTTCAGTAATTGATCTTTTTCTAATAATCACATTTATATTGATTAGGTCGATTTTCGTAAAACGTTTCCAATGACTCTTAGAAAATATATGATTTGATGGGGTCTTTATTAAATATTATTGAAAAGATTTTAAATTGTTATTCTGTACGTTGATTTTATTAATCAATCAATAAGACATTAATAAGAAATGAAAATGTCCATCTGCTGTTTTCAATCAAAAATCAATATTGTGTATACATTTGTTTAATTACGGTCACAATTTGCGCTCGTTTTTAAAATAGATTTCTTTTCCCAATGATTTTTAAAGACATTTTTCATCGTATTTTTTCCGGAAAAACGTTTTTTGAGATATCAAAATTGATGAAAAAAGGCAAAGCTGTCGATTTTCCTGTGTTAGAAACTAGCTAAATTAATGATATAATTGCTTAGTAAGTAGGACAGTTTCCGCTTTCGGTGTCATGGCAACGGTGATAGAGGCAGCGAAGAATAGAGCAGTCAGAGAGAATGGAATTAAAAAAAGATGCTTTTTTTTAATAAAACGTCTTCAAAACTTTGAATCATTTCACCAATGTAATCTTTATTTTTAATATTTCATAACTTCTGACTTCCGCTCAGTTTAGTGATGATCCCCGAGCCTTTACTTTCTATTCCATCTTATCGATCGATTTATCGGTTTTCCATTAATCGATAATTGTTAATATCCACATTTTATTTTCTTATTTATTTTCTATGAAATAATTGTTGTATGGATTTGACAATTTCAAGTGTTAAGACACAGTGAAAAGATTAATTGTATTTTCACGGCTTTTATTTCTAAAATTGATTTTAATTTTAATCAAAATTAAATATTTCTGATTTTGATTAAATTTAAAGATTTAGGAATTTTGAAAATTACATTTTTGAATGATAATTTTTATATTTTTAATACATTTATATTTTTTGCTTAAATTCTAAATAATTATTCTTTATTTATTTTTTATTTTATTTTTTAAATTTTCAAAAATTAATATATATATATTTTAATAATACTTAAATAATAATTAATTTCTAATGTCCACAGTGAATAATTTTTTATGATGAATTTAATAAATAATTTAATTCCATTCTTTAAATAATTAAAATAAAATTTTAAGAATATTTTTGTTAAGCGATTTTTGAAATTTATATTTGCGGAAAATAGTATAATTATTTAACGTTTAATTTTCCTACTTAAATATAATATATAGAAAATATTTTAATTAATTAAAAATAAATTAATAATTTTCAAATTGTAAATAATATTATTAAAATTAAATAATTATTTATTATCATTATATATATTATTATATTAAATTACTAATTATTATTAATCATTATCATTAATTAATTAGTAATTAGTAGTATTATAATTAATATTACTGATTAATATTTTCACTATTTTAAACCTTCAATCACTTTTTAATAACAATTTTTAATTTTTTAACTATTATTAATAATATAATTATTATTTAAAAAGTCTTAATTAAATATTATGATGACAAGGTAAATTTTGATTACAGAATATTTATGGAATTATTCTAAATAATCCCTGAAAGATGAACTATCTCTAAAAGGTTTATAAAATTAGTCGTAACCTCTCTTCAGGTCCATTGATAATCAATTATTTATCGTTTTCCCCCACTCCCACGAAATTGTTAAGAAAGTGTCAAATTCCATAGCAAATTAACGAGTGGAATTATCTGAAATCTCTCATTTTCAAAAGAATTATAGAGAATGTCAGAGAAATAATTGACATCAGTCGTCATGGTAACTGCAATGCTTAAGCTTGTCCTATGAGATATGCACCAAGCTGTATTTGTTAAATAGTTTTCTTTTTTTTTAATGCATGATAACGTTACCACTTTCACGTATACCGATGCATTTTCGTCTCTAAAATCTAATGGATTTCTTTTCGTTTTTTAAATATTTATTATTTTGAGCTATAAATAAAATCTATTATCATTTGTGTGGAAGACATTTTTTAAAGGAAATACATTATTTTAAAATAGTGAAATTTATCATAATAATAGTCGTAAAATATCCTATCTGGTAATGGTAATTTATACTAATTTATTTTGATAATAATTTAATTATTTTGTTGATGTTATTCGCTTTGAGCTATAAATATACAATTTTTCTGGAAAAAAAATTTTAACCAATAAATTATTGTAAATTATTAATACAATAATCGATTCGGTGATAAGTTATATTAATTGATGGTGATAATTTTTTATTTATTTTCGGATTTGTTATAATAAATCAACTTTTACGAAAGAAAGTTCTTTGTGTAGTATAAGCCCAATTTTCTGTGACTGTTTGTTTTCTTTATTTCACATATTTTGATAGCAGTACCATTTTTGTTTTCTTTAACTTCTTCTTCAATAATGCTAATCTATGAGCTGTATTATTATTAGGTGGTGACTTTTAGTTACAATTCTCTCCAAAACCTATGGACCTACAATTTTTGAACTATGTTATTTTAAGTAAAATATATTCTGATTTTTCTTTACTTGGTTTCAATAATATATAATAATAATAATATTTTATTTTGTATAATAAATCAAAGTATCGAATGGATGACTGGAATCTTTTTTGAATAGAAATTTATTTACAATATGAAAAGGTAATAGGAATTCTGCACTTAGCAATGATGAATTGATCAAGAGAACAGATATAAAGATACAGGGTCTTCCAAAAGAAGTTTTACTACTTTTAACATATTAAATACTAAGGAGTTTTTGTCTAGCTAAATTTTTTTTAGCTAAACATTTGAAAATAAAATATGGATCGTTATAATATGCAACAACGGGCTGAAACTATCAAAATATTTTAAAGTCGCCTGAACTATTGTAATTGGTTGTTAGAAAGATCAATTGCGGATCCTCATTTTTGGAAAAAAATCATCATGACTGATGAAAGTCATTTTCACTTGAGTGAAGCTGTTTTTAATAAACAAAATTGCCGAATTTGGGAAACAAAGTAACCCTATTTTTTGAAGGAAGAAGCATTACATTCGCCAAAAGTTACTGTATGGTGTGGAATATGGACAAGATGTGTAATTGGTCCATACTCTTTCGAAAATGCTGCAGGTAAAACAGCTACAGTAACGGGAGAGAGATATCGACACATGATAGAAACATTCCATAAAAATAGCCTAAACTTGTAAGGCTGCAGAAGCGGTCATTTTAATGACATCATATTTAAAATATAAATTTTTGTAATATCTGTGTTTACATAAAGGTATAAATAAAATTACTTGGCTTTTTAATCTTTAATAATCCGAGAAATAGCGACTTCAAGTAGTGAAGCTTCTTTTGGAAGACCCTTTATAATTCCTGAAATCGACATTCAAATAGAAAATATTTATAATTTTAATGATAGTACCAACTTTGAGGATCACCACATTAAATCCACCTTTAACAAAGTTAGAGAAAAGAAAATTGCAGTTTCATCCACAAATTTAATGAAGTTCCGAATAAATGAAATTTGTGCTGCATTTGAATCTTGAACAAGCGCGTTCCAATAATAATCAAAGAAAAAGATGAATCTATTTGTTCTAAAGAAAGCACTGTTAATATAACGTCTTTAAAGGCGCGGACCGCCTTTAAACTTTTTTTTATTAAGTTTATCAGTGTCATGTTTCCTACAATCACCACTGCTAACCTAATTTCGCGAGTTTTTGACAGTTTTAGACCACAATATTCAAAAACTTTCAACAAAAAAGATTTTATATCGTCCTATTCCAAATTATTTAACTGATCTCTTGTAATCTGCGGATACCTTTTTATAAAATAGGGCTTTATTATAAAATCCTCGAAAAATCGCCCGTGTCTTTTTTAAAGGGACATGAATATTTCAGGTTTTAGAGTATATTTTATCCGGTTCAGTAAGCTTTTAATGAAAATATTAATAGTATTTTTTTTAGTTTGTCTCCCTTTTTAGTTTATTATGCTTTATTTTATAAAATCTTTTTTTGAAAAATAATAAATTTCATTTGAGGATTTTTTTAAAGTTTTCCTGTGTATATATTGGTTTATTTGTGAAATAAAAATTAAAGGCTGAATGTTTTTTACTATTACTTTTTTTTTATTTATTATTGGTATTTTCATATTAATACTGATGATGACGAAATAATGCGTTAATCAGATTAATTTTGCTTTAATATTGATTAAACTCTTTCTTAAAAATCACAATAATTGATGGTCTTAAATTAAAATTTTAATTTGAAAATGCATTTTATTTGTCATGGATAATGTCATGTTCTCATTAACCAGATTTTCTATCAAATGCAAATTTCCTGTCTTATTCTTATTTTCTTCAACCGTGAAGATGATCATTTACATATATATTCCTTGGATATTTGTTGAATCCGTATTAAGTATCTCACTTTGCAAAATGCATCTTTAAGTAATAATAAAATCATTTTTCGTTAATATATCAACACAGAAATTTATATTGTCGGTAGTTTTGTACACTTTCATAAAGCAACTGAAATTTAGACATTTTACAAAATATCAATTTATTGACAATTATTCAAAAACCATTAGAGGTCAGTATTCTATATATTAATCAATATACCTTCCATATTAATCACATCTAGCCACTTTTGCTGCAAAATTTCAATGCCGTAAACATAAAATGACTGCGGCTTTTCTTTGAAGGAAATCCCAAGCTCAGTTTTTATATCTTCATTGTCATCGAACTTATGATATAAAGAATAAAATAATTTTAAGCTGTTTTAACAAATTTAGGAGAAATTATTTTTGGTATACGAAAATATTTTAATAATGATAAATAATAAATAAATTTTATTAAATTACTTTTTCACTATCGAAAATTAATTGGATCAATAACATTTCCAAGTATATAAATTAATCGATATAAAAACATAATTCTATAATAATATTGAGCAAAAATAATAACAATGTAACATTTGAGTTTTTATATTTTAAAATTATTTTATTTTTATAAGTTCCAGAACATAATATTAAAAATATTTAATATTTTATGCAGTCATTTTTATTGAATTGCAAACACAAAATTTCTTTTTTTTATCTTATAAAATTTGAAAATTTTTTCATCCAAAAATAAAAGAAATAAGTTAAAACAAATAATTTTTTTTGAATGACCGATAAGAGAATTGTTCATTAGAGAATTCTCATTTCCTCAAAATTTCAGCCACTCAACGTACATATTACGAAAACGGAACTTGGGAATTAAAATATGAGACTGAAGATAATTTTCGTACTGGTAATACGGAAAATCCAAACCTCGACATCCTTTTGATATGGGAGCAAAACAATTACAACAATTCCGATGCGTTATATGAACGTGTCACACATTCCACAGACATTATCAGACAAAATGGTTTCAAATCAAGTTCAAAACCATCATTTTCTGCTAACAACATCCTCACCTCTAACAGGTATTGATTACATAAAATAAGCTCAATATTTTCACTGTTTTTCTCAACCTTTTAACTTTAATTAATCAATACTTAAATGAAAATATTTATAGGGGTTAAAATTAGATTTCGGATTTGTTTAATTTAATTTCATATTTAAAAATTATTTGGGGCTTCATTTTTCTAAAATGTATCAAATCAAAAAAAGATAATTTAAATTCATCGTCCGTATATTTTCGATCTTTAGGTTGTTCAAATGTTTATAAGCTTAAAGAAATAAAATAAAATCCATCGTGATCAATAAACTTTTGCTTATCTATTTCTGCTTTTGATTCGATCCGTATTGCTAGAGCACATAATTTTTGTAACCAATGAAGCGTGGATTTATGATTCACAACATAATCTCTTGTTTTTTTGTAGACGTTTTCGGATTTTATTCAATTTAGTCGAGAAAAAAGATCGCTGATTTGCCGCAAAAGAAATATAGAAGACACCTCAAAAGACGACATTTTTTCATTTAAATCATAAGGCACCTACTTCTGAATTGTCCTCACCCTCAGTTGACTTAGGTAATCCAGAACTATTGAGTGACTAAAGTGGAACTATTCTACAATCTCTCAACCTTTTAGGATTGGATTTAAAGTAGTGAAAACGTTCAATTTGTTTTTGTCTACTGAAACAAGACATCCGCGACCTTCCTTAACTGTTTCCTAACCAAATACACGATCGATATTTCGGCTAGCCATATTTAAGCAAATGTTAAACTTTTATTGAAATAAAGTTATTTGATATATATTATATTGTGTGTATTATGGGACTGGGAAGGCATAATCCACCATGAATTGCTTGGCAAAAACCAAACAGTTAATGGGCAGCTCTACTTCAACAATTGCACAGAATTAACAAAACAATTCAGCAAAAAATACCAAATCGGTAAAACAAAGTTCTTCTACAGGACGATAACGCTCGTCCTCACATCACCAATATGACTAAAGCATCGATTCATCAACTCCAATGAGTTGTCTTACCTCACCATCATATTCGCCAGACTTGGCATCATTGGATTTTTATCTCTTTTGATCGCTTTCTATTGCTTTTTGTGTCGTATCATTCAATAATGGCGTGGAATTGAGCGCTTGGTTGGACGAATTCTTTGAGTCCAGACCGAAGGACTTTTATCGTCGAGGCATTGACAAAGTTATTGGACGATGGAAGGAAGTTATCAACAACATCGTAGAATTTATTGTAATTTCGCTAATAATAAATTGTGTACTATTCCTTTATTTTTTATTCAAATAATTTTATTTATTTGACGCCCATGAATCATTCCTCCACCTGATAATTTAAAATATTTGTAATGCCTTTAATAAATTTAATTTGTGTCAGTTTAAAGTTAAATATCAAAATTTGACATTATTTTCCGACCAATCTAAACTTAGGTGTTACAAATTTATTAATGAAATTTTATGTGAATGAAATTTTAATCCTAGTAATGTTAGGTGTGTGCGTTGAAAGTGAGCCGATTATATAATATCTGTTAATAAGAATAATTTTCAGAAAAATCTTTTTTATATTAACAGAAATATACTTTACACATATTTAGATTGAGGAATATGTACCAAATAATCGCTTTTTTCGAAACCTAGAGAAAGGTTTTATGGTGACAATGCTTTATACTTAGGAACTTACAAGAGATGATTTGTAAAGTTAAGAAATAGAGATTTTTGTTTTGAAGATAAAAAACGTTTGGGACAAAAGAAACAGTTTGAAGATGAAGATGTGAAGGCATTAATGTTTCAAGATCCATGTCAAACTCAACAAGAACTTGCTAAATCATTAGGTGTTTGTCGATCATCAATTACTCCATGTTTCAAACCATGGGGAAGATCTACAATAGAAATGAAAATGGATACCTAACGTGCTTAAGTCGACAGACCACGAAAGACATAAAAAACTTGTGAAACATTGCTTGCTCGACAAATAAGAAAAGGATTTATGCATGAAATTAAAAGAATGAGGAAAATTGAGTTCATTTTGGTAATCCTATATGCAGAAAAAAAAATTTGTAATCCCAGTGAGCCCCCCAGAGCAACTCCACAGAGGAATTTCTACAGGAAGATGACTATGTTATGCACTTTGTGGGACCATATGGTTGTGATTTATCACTTTTTAGACACACTCAGTTGTCCAGTGGCGCTTGGACTTCTTTGAAGAGATTGAAAAATGGATCATTCACTGGGCAGCCATGAAGCAAGAATATATTTTTCGCAGCAAAATTTATCAGGGTCCTGAAATATGAAAAAAGATCAGTGATAACGATGGTCATTACTTTAATTATTGCATATTTTTGTTTGTGTATAAATAAAGACATTGTCTTGTTAAGAAAGGTGCACTTCAAACACACAAAGATACCTGATAATTTTTTATTTTAAAAAATATAATTTTTTCATTTTTATAAGGTTTCATCTGATCTCAAAAACATCATGTTTAAATAATCCTATGATGTAATCTGCCTTTAAAATATTTTAATTTTGATTGAATATTTCCAGTTATGTGATATGATAATCAAATCATTGGGTTTGAAACAAAGGAAATGTACATTTTATATTTTCCTAGTGTTTGTAAAATTTTACACAGGCATTAGTATTATTTTGGTATCTTTGTTTTTTAAATATTCAGTATAGTTTAGCGCTATTTACAATATGAGAATGACCGACAAAACAATATCTCTATATTATAACAATGACTAAATTGTTTTCCTAATCCAAATGGCCTAATAATCAATACTGTTAATAATTATTGGATTATATAGAATTAACAGTTTGTAAACTTGCTGAATCAATAACGCGGGGTAACGTAAATTGTACATGGGGGAACATGGAATAAAAGAATTATTTTCATTGAAAAAATTCTGTTCTCTTTCTTCATAGGGATTGAAATTCAAAGACCTCCTTTAAGATTTTCAATATCTTGATTTGATAATTATTGTCATTGTTCAGGAATCAGAAATCTTTCGAATGTAGCTTCGTGCCACTGTCTTTTCGACCAAGCACATTTTCCAGTGATCCGAATCTGTTCGGATAAAAGATCTGTTCCATTTTATAAAATAATCATATCAATAAAAACCGTTTAATAATTCATATGCAAGAAATACATAAATTACTTTCTTATTTTATTACAAATATAATAAAATTAATCAATTATTTAAAATCTATGATTAATTTAACTTTAATCGATAAAATTAAATTGTTTGTTCGATTTCTTTAACTTTTATTATTGAGTTTTTTATTTTCTTTTATTTATTGATTATCATTTTAGTCTTTTGCTTTGGTAAATAAAAGGGAAAATTTATTAATTTTCGAATATTATTTTAATAATTATTAATGATTCCTGTTTATCAACTGTTTTTGAAAGTAATTTTACATTTCCATCTCCATATCATTTCCCGTAATAAACGAGAAACGTCTGGCGACTTTTCCTTCGTATTTTCATGAAAACCACAAACTTTGATACTTCATTATTGATTTCAATTTTGTTTTCTTTCCATTTTCTTTTTTATTTTTATTTTCATCTAACCTATTTATAATATCGATACTTTGGGTTTTGTTAATCTTTTTTGTAATCCTCTTTAAATTTAACTCCCATAAGCAAACTTGCTGGTTTTCATAGGCTGAACAGTAAAAGGAAACTTGGAACTGGTGAATCTTTGATCGCGAGAGATCATCAGTTGATTGCTGGTGCCCAAAATGCCAATATTTTTGAACTGGGTGATCACGAAATGTCATGTCAAATGGAGACTTGTCCTTTTCATCAACATTTTTCTTTTTAACATTTCCTGATCTTGTGCGACCATCCGTTTTCATAATTATTGTTGAAATATTTTAATATAAAAATATCGATTACATTATCATTAATATTTATTATTTTTTTCATTAAAAAACCATTTATTATTATTATTATTATTATTATTATTATTATTATTATTATTATTATTATTATTATTATTATTATTAT
>JBBMKC010117772.1:0-16291 GCA_037834085.1 Bipalium vagum
AAATCTAAGAATTTCGATATCTCTAGGATTAAGATGAATTAAATAAAATTTGACCATGAAGTGTGTTGAAGCGTAATACTTAAATTTTAATTGTTCGACGTTTTAAAGTTTCTAAAAAGAATTTAATAATATTTCTGTAAAAGATGAAAAAAAGAAGGAATTTTAACTGAAGTTTTCTTTTTAAGTTCAGTCTGAGAATTAGGATTAAATTAATTAGCATTGACTTAGAAAAAAGATTATTCATGATTTTTTCGATGACAGCTTATCAGCAAAACAAAGCAAGACCGAATATAAACATCTTTTTTAATTATAATGATTTTAATAACTGAGAATATTATAATATTAATATTAAGGTCTTTTTAATCAGTAAATATTTCGGTAAGGGGTAAATATAAAGTATGACCTACCTTGATATATTTGAATAAAAATATTTTTTATTTTATTTTAAAATTTATTTCCAGTGGTAAAGATTATTTTTATTTATTCCTCTCTTATAAATCTTGCCTTAATTAAAACAAAATACATGCTCAAATTTTACATTAAAAAAATTCCCGGAAAAATCATCATTGATTTCAATGTTCTTAGCGGTCATTGCGTAGATCATATTAAAGAGCACATTGGCAATAAGAAGAATGTAAAATTGTAACAATATCAATTAGTAAAGTAAAGTAGTATAAAAATAATTAGTAAAAGTATTTTTTCAACATTTTACACCCAGTAATTATTATAATATTAAAACGTTTCAGGTGATAAATGGATATCTAATCAATTGTATGTCTTCTATTTTTATATCACATATCAAAATTGTTTGAGAATCTTGCCTACCCACTTTCTAGTGTTTTTAAAATATACTCATTTCTCGTCACAAGTTATAATTCTTTTAATTACAGTCTGATATCTGTTCCATATTAATAGTAATAAAGAAGACCAAATGAATAAACACTGATTTTTGAAGCTTCTCAACTTTTCCGATTTGCGAAAATAGTCAAGAATTGTGGTATTGCAACATCAAATAGTTCTGCAAGTTGAATTTTTAAAATAAGATTCTAATCTCTGCCACGAAGATTCTCTTACTATGAAAATTATTATTTATTGTGTGATGAGTTCTTATCTTAATTTTGGTTGTCGAAACAATTTAGATTTTACATTTTGAAGCTCAGATTACTGGATCTAACTCCACTTGATTTCTCCCTTATGAGACACCTGAGAACCCCAGTATATTGAAGAAAACAAAAAGATAAACAAGACCTGAAAGATATTATTCAAATAGTGGCAGCCGTATTATTTCCAGAAATATCTCAAAGTGTTATGAATCAGTTTTATAATCTCTTACATATGTGTAATAAAGTTAAAGGTCATTCTGTAGAAAACTTAAAAAATTTTAATAAAAAGTTGCAGTTTTCTGTCAAATATACCAGGCTGTGTAAATGTAGTCTCGGTTTTCTGAAAAATAGTTTAAAGGAATATTAATCGACACAAACTTTGAGTTAATGAAATAATTTTTATCTATTAATAATTATAATATATATATACAATTATTACCTATTATAATTTAATATTTAATTGAAATTCAATTAAGATTCTTAGTTCATTTTGTTTTACCACTTTAAATTACTTAATTATTATTATAAGCAAATTTGCAATGACCACGACTTCTGAGCAAATTAGGATATGTATATTTTATGAATTCAAGCTGAACCAATTAGAGCTGCTTCGGGTCAACCCCTTAAAATCATGAAGCATATTTATATTTATGGTATTACATTTTAAAATCGAATAATTACTTTACACACTCTGTATTTGAATTAGATTCAGAATTTGATAGAAAAAGAATGTCAAGATACACTATCAGAATGACAAAACTGCCTAACAATATCAATTAATGTTTAATAATTTGTGAAGATAATTAACATCTAAAGAGGACACTTAAAAAGCAAAGAAATTACGGTTTCAAGACTCAGGGTTGTTCTACAAATTCACAAATTCAACAAATCTTTGAGACTTCACAATACTTCAAAAAACAATAATAGTCTAAAAGCATGAAAATCTACAGACTCTCGTTGCGTGACATCTCATTTTATTAAGTAATACAATTTTCTTTTTAAGTCTCGATATAGATATATATTTGACATTATTTTTTTCATCATTTTTCGTTGTTGTCCATATTTTATATAATAATTTTTACATAATCTCAACGAAAGTACAATATCCGAAATATCTCATTTCCATAACAGACAGTGAAGATTGTAAAATTCCAAAGATTTCTATCAACATTTTCATATAACAAACAAAGCAGAAATTGGATAAAAAAATCGAAAATTATTTTATTTATTTTTGGTTCAATTGAGAAAAAAATCTCGATTTTTCATTTTTGTGTTTGAAAATTATTTTCTCAAAATAAAATGGTGAAAAATTTAATTCATTCTGATTTGATTCATTCATTTATTAAACATTTTTTATTATATTAATACATTAATCAGCAAATGATTATTCTGTTCTCCCGATAAACCTTGATCCATTAGCATTTGCATTAGGGATACTACTTCATTCAACATGCTTTTCTAATCATCCTTTTACCAATTAGCTTAAATGGAAAGGGCTTAGGAAAATATTATGAAGAAATTCATTATGCTCAAAATATCTGTAAGGAAAAATGAGGATTATAAAAATACATTTTGAAGGAAAAGCCCTATTCTCCTTAGACGATATTTGTATTATTGTTGAGATCCTTTTAAAAGTTACATTAAAATATTAAAAATATAATATATTCATTTTTAAATCCTACTAATTTATATTTTTTATATTTAGAGATTTTCTTGTCTCATTTATTTATTAAATTAAATCCATTTGATAGGTGAAAATTGTTTCATTTATATTTTTGATGATAAATAAATAAATAAATAAATAAATAAATAAATAAATAAATAAATAAATAAATAAGTAAATAAATAAATAATAAATAAATAAATCTATAAATAAATACATCAATAAATATATAAAATAAATAAATATATCAATAAATATATAAAATAAATAAATATATAAATACATAAATCAATAAATAATTAAATACATACATAAATCAATAGATAAATAAATATATAGTTAAATAAATCAATAAATCAATACATAAAAAAATAAATTAAAATAAATAAATGTGTTAATCTTTCTGAGGTGCAAAACTTTTATTACAATTTTGTTGGTTGGCGGTGAAACACAATGTTCTTTAACGTATAGCATGGGCGTAGACGCTATATTTTTTATCAATAGTAACTGAATGACCAAGATCTGATAATTTTCTTGCCTCTTCAGTAGTGAATTGCATATTGAAATCAAAATACGTGGTATGGCTAAAAAGTACTTAAACTCTACCAGAAATAAAGAATATATTTAAGTAAACTTTTGCACATAAAATAATAGGCATGAAATACATGACTTGTTTAAATATGAATTCAAAAAAATGTTGAATTCTGAAATTTAATCCGGGTTTTATTACCAAACAGGAAATTATGAATGAGCTGAAAAAGATATAAGTCGAAGAAACCCCATGTATGGCAACCATCTACACGGTGCGCCAAAAGTTACTTCCTCACTAAAAATGATCATAACTTTTTGTAATTTAAATAATTTTCACATTTTATTTTTTAGATAAATTATATGAACAATGCAAAAATATATATTGGAAGAAAGAATCAAGATATTGATATTTTATTTGGAAAATCAGAGAAACATTTATAAGACTCAATTAGAATTTCGGAAATTTTATAATGTGAAGAAATCACCTTCTGGTGCAACTATTGGGTCAATATTTTGTAAATTTGAAAGTTATGGACCAGTTGCAGATAGCAGTAGATCTGGTAGACCACCATATTCAACAATGTTAAAAAATGATATTAAAGAAGAAATAACGGCTATAACTCAAACAATCTTGGTATCGGCAATGAAAAATGTTTTAAAAAGAGCTGAAATTTGTAAACGCTCTGGCAAACATCATTTAAAAGACATAATCTTTAAAAAGTAAACCAAAAGATTATGGTTCTATTGAAATATATTGTATTAATAACAGTTTTTATTTATGTATTACGTTTTGACTTCTATTTTAATTAAATGGGTAGGAAGGGACTTTTGGCGCAGCCTGTATAACTGGATCCGCGATTTTTCATCTGGCTGTAAAAGTGTTTATAAAGCATTCGAAAGTGGGAGACCTGGCAGAATGTACTCAGATGATTTTATATATGGCGTAGAGTATAATTGGAATAACTACGATTTCCCTAATGGTATAGGATGAATTCTGATTGATGATTATTTGAGATCACTTGAATCAGTCTCACAAATAATCGATCGGGTCGGATTATGTCATTTATATTGAATTTTTTGGATTATGCTTTTTCGTATTGCATAACCTCTATCTACACTACACACTTGTCTGGGTCTCCGTTACTCACTTAACAAAGCAATATAATACCTGTTTTAAAAAAAAAATACATACCGGTTTTTAAGTAATATAACAAAGTAAAACAAGTAAAAAAGTAAGTAATATATAAAAAGTAATAGTTTTTTTAAACCTATAATATTACCATAAGTTTTGTACACAACAACTCAAAAAAAACTTGTGGAAAAAGTGTGAAAAACCCACTAGATATAAGTGAATGTTAAAATGATTAAAAAAATAAAAATACACAATAGTAGCAAAAAGTAGCGCACCAAAAACGTAATAAGAAAATTTATTTGTTTAAGTGCATCAAATTATTACAATTTGACGAGGTGTGATTAAATTTATTGTCAATTACATTTGACTTTATATCTATCTTTTATATGAAAGATACTATGGCATTATCAACTAGGTGAACTTGTATTGATGGTACCACAAATAGATCTATGGGTGACAGATTTAATCAGACTCATCCTGATCATTTATAACATATTATGTTATATTTGATTTTATAAGTATAACATATTTTTTGTTAATAATTTATCATACGAAATTTTTGTTTTGGTGCGCTACTTTTTGACCACCCTGTATAAATCAAAATTTTAATATTTAAATTTAATTATAAATTAATGATAAAAATATTACTATTACTACTATTATTATTACTATTATTATAATAAAATTATTATTATTATAAAAATTATTATTATTATTATTATAAAAATTAAAAAAATTATTATTATTATAAAATTATTATTATTATAAAAATTATTATTATTATTATTATTATAAAAATTATTATTATTATAAAAATTATTATTATTATGATCATCCTTTATGATACATCTGGTTAGTTCTGTTTATAACTTTATCAAACTCGTGTTTATTATACAAAATTCTACATGTAAAGGAAATGGAGATGTTCATAGGGAGTTTATGAGCACAAATTTCAATGGGAAACTTCAAAATATAATTAATTGTAAAAATGTTCTCAAAATAACTTGAGTGGATCGACTTGCATAATCAATTACTTTCATCCTTTTAATTTTAGGCAATTTCATTTTTATACAAAATTGAAAATTTTCAAACATTATACAAAATAAAATTTCCGAATTTTTCATTGTATAATTTTTCTTTTATAATATATTAAAAATAAATAATATTTTCCGAATTTCCATTTTTATTATTTAATAATAAAAATATAAATTACATTCTTTTTTTTTAATTTCAAAAAACATTTTAAAGATCTTTCCATTAACTTGTCTAAGCTTAAACTTAGTTGGTTTAAAACAAAAATTAAATCTAATTAATTAATAATTATTATCAATTAAAATTCAGAATAAAAATTGATATTTGATCTCTTGGAAAAAATTCCACAAACAATCCAAATTGGTATTTCCACAATAAAATTTATTGTTGAATAATTTAATTAATTAATTCCCTTTGTTATCGTATGATTCGTAAAGTTATTTTCCAAATTCTTTGATTTGGTTATTTTGTTTGAATCAATTGTATTGTTGAAATCTTATAACAATAGATATCCGGGAATCAGGTATCTTTTCAACAATGGAGTTCAATTCACAGATAGCGAAACGTTTCGGGGAATAATATATTGGAATGATTATGTTTTTGTTACTGGAATATATCAATGATTAATATCATTATTTTATCAATTTATCAATTTCAACAAAAGACTGCCAAAATTTTCGTTCTTTGTTTTAATGAAAAGCCGAAATATTTTTTAATGAAATGAAAAACAGTTTAACTCTGCGTACCTTTTTTTGTGATTAGACGTAAATAATTTTATATGTTGATATATTTAGAAACCAAATTTTATTTTTTTTAATTAAAAAATAAATAATACATTTTTCTGTCTGTTTTTGAAACCGGTGTATTTCAAAAGTAAATTCTAGTTTCAAAAGATTTTTATGGGTGATTGATAAACCGTTGATACATCTATAAATATCTATTTTTGTTTAGCTGCACTATTGTCTATAATAGTTTTTTTATAATTTAAATTTTTTAATATAGTTATATATTATATTATATATATGCGTATGAACACTGTCCAAAACAGGATTTACATCCGAAATAGTGGTATACATTTTTTCGTTTCTAAAACAGAGTAAAACTATTATTTGCGAAAAATATTGTTCCGAAATTTAAATAATGCATTGAAAAATTATACATTAAATGATCGTCACTGATCAATAGAAAATGATTCACCCTGTTGCATGACAATGTACGACCACGTTTGGTGAAGAAGACGTTCCAGAGCTGCTTAAAAAACGACTTAAACATTGAAATTTTACCACATCCTCTTTATTCAGCAAACATGTCACTGACCGATTGCCATTTTTGAAGCATTTGGGTAATTTCTTGGTTTAAAGAATCAACGCTGATCAGCGTAATGTCGAAATCGCCAAATCCGAATTCCAGGACTCCGGAAAATCAGATTTTTATGCAAATGGAATTCTGAAATTACTCTCCGGATGGGAAATGTGTGGAATATAATGGTGAATATTTTAGTTAAATAAAAATATATTATTGGACTTTTTAATATTTTATTGTTTATTGTGTAATCGGATATTTCGTATGTGACAACTTAGTATTATTTGTAGTGATAAATTAAGCAATAAAAAATAATATCGATTGGACTTTATTTCATTTCGAAAAAGATGAGAACCAGAAAACTGAATATTAAAAAAAATTTTTGCATGGTTTTAACAAATTTTCTTCAGCCAACTCGATGTCCTTTAAGCAGGTTGCCTCAATTTCGAAAAAAATCGAAATCGAAGATGAATCATTAGTTCACAACCAAAATCATACCGTTTTTCATCAACACTATAGGACATGCATTATATTTAAGGCTTCACCTAAAAGTTGTACATTGCCTTATAATCAGTTCACGTTGAAAAAATTAAAAAAACTATTCAAAAATATTTATTCAAATAAAACAATTCAATTTCCCCAGGAATATCACCATAAGCACCAATAGCCTTAAATGCATTTGTGTACAGTTTCAATACCTTTATAAATTGTGGTCCAAGTCTTTCCTGTTTTGTGATGAAGATATCATTAAATGCGAATGTTTTATCCATGTATCCTAATCGCTGTGCAAGGCGAACACAACTGGTACTGACACTGTTCCACAAATTATTCGCCCATGTGATGACCTCTTTTAGACCTAGATTCACGAAGTTTCCATGTTTGTTTTTTGCATTCTGTTTTCGATGTATCATTTATGTTGTCACGCAAGCGGTCTTTAAAAGATTTATAAATCATATAATCAATAGAATCAACCATTCCGTTTAATAGTAAATTAACTAACTGACATAACAAAGTAATAAAGTCATGCCATACTACACAAAATCAATAGATGCCTTATAACAGATGTCTTTTAAAAAGGGAAACACGATAATATCTCTTTTTGTTAACTTATCTGTGTGTCAATCTCATGATATTCCAATTACTCCCATATCTTTCACAGGCAGTAAAATATATTTTTGTGTCATGTTTAATGCACCAGTCAATTTAAATCGTATGTGGTAGTATCCAACAAATAAAATTTGCAATTAGAAGGTTGTTGAATGTGAAATGACGATTTTTGAATCTTATGTTTAAACAATCATCAGTTTTTAATAAGAATTTATTTTAAAAAAGTAATTACCATAAATTAAAAATCAGTACCTTTTTGTTTAAATAAGTTTAGATATGGTATTAACATAAAATTTGGGAATCGATGGAATGCTGAACAGCATTTTCAAAGGACTCTTGTTTGGTAAAATTTTTCACTTAATTCAGATTCTTAAAAAATGAAGGTCAGTTGTCGACAAATCTGATGAATGTGATGGATTAGTCAAGCCTTCGGTACTCAACCTCTCCATGTTTTTAACGTTAAACGTGAGACATAGAGTCAAAATAGATAGAGACAAAACATAGAGACAAATCCGATTAATTAAAGACGAGCGTTTTCATACAATTTTGTTTGCATTTCGTGGAATTTAGTTCAATATTTTTCTGCTTTAATAGTTCGACCGCGTTTCAAAAAGTTACAACGAATTACTCCAATTTTTGATAACTGAATAGTCATCATTGTCTTCTTTGGATGCAAACTTAATTTTCAAACTCTTCTTTTTCCAGCCGTTGTGCTGATCTATGACGGTATACATTTTTAGTCGCATGTGATTATTCGACCAAGAAATGGTTGATTTCGATTTCGTAAAAATAATGACGAAAACGATATTATTTATGATTATCGTTCAGTTCATGAGGAATCCATTTATCCAGTTTTAATTCTCTTCAATGGATCTCGAATGATTTCAAACTATTAAAAGACCTAATCCCAGATTAGTTCCAATCTCTTGAACTGTTGAACGCGAATTTTGTTAAACTAATTATTTCAAATATTCATTTTTGACGATGCTAGTTGACCTATCACGTTCATCATTGCACAGATTTGTATGTTCCTCTTTGAACTTTTTAAATCATCATTGAGATGTGTGTACTTCACAAGCATTATTTCCAAGAGATCCTCTAAGTTATTGGTATTTTGTTTTAGCCAAGTTTAAATTTATATAGTAAAAATCGCACTTATTCATCATATTCTGCAAAAATTATAAAATAATATAAATATCAACATATCTTACAAGGAACATTAGTTTTAAAGAAGCCATAAAACAATCAAATTAATGAATGCCTTGACAATTAGAACTAGCTTAAACAAAACAAATCATAATCAACAACATTTTATATTGTAAAACCTGATGTGTATTTCCAAATTATGTTGGTCTAACATAGTTTTGTTCTTAATATAAAAAATTACCAAAATCTGGTTTACATGTCGAAATCAATTAATGTAAGCTTCTACAAGACTGCGGACTGCTTCCTCAGCAGTTGTCTTGGCAACATGATTTCCCGAAAAGGTTGCTATTTTGGATATGGCAATATTTTCAAATTGATGTATTATTTAAACATGAACGATTTAATCAATAAAGATAATCAATGATACTTTTAAAAATATTTATTAGATGATGTCTGATTTTAAGAATCCATACAATCAAAAAGTCAAATACATAAACGTATTTTGGTAATTTTTATTTTAATATTTTGAAAAGAAATAATGAAATAAAATTAATAAAAGCTTTTAAAGTTACATAAATTATTTTATGATAATAATTTTAATTTTATTTTATAAAAAAATTATAAATGCAAATTATATTATAAATATACACAATGAATAATATTGAAAATATATTTACTGAGGTGAAAATATTATTTATTTATTTAATTTAATTATAGAATTACTTTCAATCGATAAATGTTCCACAATCTTTTACTAAATAATTGTCCATCTTCATATTATAAAGTCATTACCTCACAATTAATTTCATTGCTTTAAACAAAAAAAACCTGTGTATGTTATTAGTAATTAAATTGAGATAATTTTATAACCTTTGCTTATTCAAGCCACGGGGATTGATTATTATAATTAGAAAAAATATTTGCAGAAAATTATTATTAGTACTTTTGTAATAATTATCATTATTTCTTATGAATTAATTAAGAATAATTTCATAATTGAAGTAAACATTCCTAAATCAAAATAATTAATTTATGGTTAAAATATTATTCAGTTTAATTCATATATTTGCTTCTTGTGA
Organism: Bipalium vagum; assembly: GCA_037834085.1. Classification (NCBI taxonomy): domain Eukaryota; kingdom Metazoa; phylum Platyhelminthes; order Tricladida; family Geoplanidae; genus Bipalium; species Bipalium vagum. Next base: position 10,096 of record JBBMKC010117772.1, read on the forward strand.
ATATTTAATTATATATTTTTAATTTTTAGTAAAAATAATAGTACTGAAATTTATTTTATTCGATATTATTTTTATTAAAATTATTTAAAGTTAATTTATAAAATTTTTATTTTTATATTATCTTTTATGCTTATTATAATTATTTCGCTTAAATATTGTTAATACCTAAATTTAATAATTATTAACTTTAACTCTTTAATTATAAATTCCTTTAATAATATTATATTTATCTAACTATTTAATTAATACTTAATAGTTTATTTAACTTTACATAAATGAATCATAATTTCCATTTTGTTTTATTTTACTTAAATATAAACTGATTTAACACATAAAGCACATAATACTAGGCTGTCCGAAAAGTTACTGGCTTTGACCATTAATAACAAGATTAAGTAAAAGTTTATATGCTTATTTTAAAGAACAATCTTCTAAATTAATGAATATAAAATGTTATTGATTTCGTAAATTATTTCGTTTTATGCAATCAATTTAAATGCTTATAATAGCTGCATTTTTGAAAATGGACAAAAACAAATTTAAGATATTAATGAAACATTATTTTATGAAAAGGAAAAACCCAACAGAAACCAAAGCAAGTTTGGACAAGCATTGTGGGCAATCAGCACCGTCGTATTACACTATTAAAAATTGATAATCAGATTTCAAACGAGGTTACACACACACTAAAGATAAATGTCGTAGTGGCCGTCCAATTGAGGAAACAACTGACCCACATATCGAGCTAATACAAAAAGGATAGTATATTATAAAATATTTCTCTTATTATTTTTTAAGTAAAATAAATTATAATATTAAAAAGCAGAGACAAAAATCTCATTTATTTTTATTTTCACTTTTTCAATAATTCACACAATTAATTATTACATGACCGTTTTCAGTTTGAGTATGTTTTGATAAAAAATTATTCACCTAAATAATTGTTTGAGATAAGATTTGACGTGTAAAAATTGTTTTTATTTATTTTTATATTTTAAAATATTTTTAAGTAAATATGATTAAATATTTTTTTTATTTGATCTTTTTTTTTAATTTCGTTTATTTTTAAATATTTTTCTTAAATGTATTAAAATGATTATCAAATGTGACCATTAATTCTTCAATATACACAGTAATTTACAAATATTAATAAAAATAATAATAAAAAAAAATAATAAAAAAAAAATAATAATAAAAAAAAATAATAAAAAAAAAAAATAATAATAAAAATAATAATAAAAAAATAATAACAACAATAATAATAATAGTTTCAAATTTCTTCAATCTGATTTATAACCATAATATGACCTGATAATCATCCAACAGTTGATGAGGTCATGCTTTTTATATTACGTTATTATATTCCATGAGATTCAGAATTTTGTTAGGTATAAAAGGTAGTTGAAAAGAATGGAATCATACCAAAAACGGAGTGAAGAAAAGAAAAGAATACTAATAAAAAATTTATGTAAGGTTCTGTGAGATATTTAATAAAATGCTGATTTTTCTATTAATCTACCTACTTAAATTTTTCTCACCCTACTGAAGGATTAAGCAATCAATTATTTATTATGACTCGGACGACCATTAATGGTTCCTCAACAATTCCTCATATTGGAAATCCAGAAGATTGATATCTAGTAATGATGGAGGTCACATCTCTTTGTTCCAGAAATGATCAAAATTCTCTTTGCACCACTGTTGCGCACGTTTTGCTCCCGGTGCGGTGCACCACCATACGTGAAAGAGACTTCCACTTGATGAAACAGAGATTGGATCCAAAGTAACACTTTTTCTCTTAAAAAATTCAGATAAGGTGATTGACTGATTTTAACTCAATCAATAATACAAAAAACGGAACATTTTTTTCCATTTGATGCCAATGCTGCCAAAAGCACAATTGAGGGCACTGATTTGCTCATAATCGAAAGGACATTTTACAAAGATGCAACCCTCTTATCTCATTTTATGTGAAGCTCATCTCAGACCAAGGAGAAGCAAGAAAATAATATTTAAATGACAGTAGAACATTAAAGTGTACATATTACATAATCAATAATACTCCCAGATCTGGCTGATCCTTCCATTCAGATGGCTGCCTTTAAAACCTCCGTCTCATTGATCATAGTTTTTAAAGATATTTTTCCAGAACTTTTAATTACATCGTAACAAAAATGTATATTGATATCAATGAATTTTTATATTTCTTTTATATTTTATTATTTAATATTGGTTGCGGAAAATTATCACTTTAACAATCAAATCTTGATTAAATTGTCCAGGCATTATTTTATCTCAAGTTGCATTTCTCATATTTTCGACTATTATTTATAATTAATCATTTTATTATTACTTATTATTTATTATTTATTTACAATATTAATAATAATATCAGCTCATTTTATTGACAATAATTTTAAAAATGTACACGTTATTTTCTAAATAATTTTATTGTAACCCTAAAAAAGTAATTAAAAAAGTAATAATTATTGTATTTTATTATTTTTTATTATTTTATTTATTTATTATTATTTTATATTAAACAGAAAAAAAATTTAAACATAAATAATAAATTAAATATAAATAAATAAATAAATAAATTTATTAAAAAATATAATTCGATGTAAATTATTTAAACCTAAATAAATTAAAATTAAATTAAAAATATTTCTTAAAAAAAATAAGTTATTTATTTAAATAATAATATAATAATAAGAAAGTTTGTTTGTTATATTAACGACATTTAAGATGTTTCCGTTTTTAAATTAAAATTAATCGAAAAAGCTAATGATAAAATTTTATTATTTATTATTTATTAATATTGGCCGATAACTACAAAAGTAAACAAGGTGATTTTTGACATTTTCCAAATAAAATAATATTTTTTGTGACATTCCTCATTTATGTAAAGATAATTTTCGTAAATTGTAATTTATTTTTATCAGTATTTTTTAATCTGGAGAAAAAGCACACCTTTGTTTTTACTAATGCAAGATAAGATTTTAAACAAACATTTTTTGATAACGGAAAAATTTATGAAGAAAATAATTTTTGAGGATTGCATTCAACTCGAAGGAAGAGAGAGGGACAAGGTGGTGAAAGGAGATTCTGAATGTAACCATTTTGCAAATTTAGTGATGGGTGGAAATAATTGGAAAAAATAATTAAAGTATTTCTTATTTTATTAATAAATAATATTAAAAACTGTCTGATTATGTCGAGATCTTATCAAATGAAAAGGTTTAACTTGTCCAATAATAATGAAAGAATCAATAATAATATTTCATATTATATAACGGTAATTTATTTGAAAATTATTCAATAATATAAAAAAATTTGTTTTAATGATATTGATAAAAGTGCATCAAATATTAAGTTCATACATATAAATATATTTATAGTGTATTTAAAAATATAAAGCATTTTTATAAAAAAAATCCAAAAATTAATATAATTAATAAAATAAAAAAATACATATAAAAATAAAAATAAAAAATATAATAAACTTTAGGGAATAAATAATAATAAAAAAATAATAAAATAGAATAAAACATAAAAAATAAATTTAAAGATATATTTATAAAACAGAAATATATTAAGTGTATATATTTAAATCATAAAATATTAAGGTATTTATAAAATTTGTTTAAAATAATATATTTTTAATGTAACTTTAGTAAGTATAAATAAAAAATATTATTATTTTCTTTTATATTAATAATAAGAAAAGTAATAAAAATAAGTAAATCAAAAGTATCTTAAGTTATTATTATTTCTCATAATTCACTTTAAATAAATTCTTCATATAATAAATTTTATTTCTAATTTCTTTTGGTTTTTATATAAATGACCTAAAATGATTAAAAGTGATAATATCGATAATAATAATTAATTATAATGTTTAGTAAAATGATTATAATATTTATTTTCTGCTTTTTATTTTAATAAATTAACTTTGTAGTACAAATGTTTTCATTGTAAATATTTTTGTTTTAAATCTATTTCTTATTGAAAATGAAAATTCATTTTATTTATTTTCTTTTTTTTTTAAAATAATAAATTTTTAATAATAAAAAACGATGTCAAGAAAAATAAAAATTTTTCAAACTTGAAATAGTTTCATTACAATTATTTAGTATCACAAGTTTATATTGGATTAAAATTTGTTTTAATCTAATTCTATAAAAATTAATTTTCCTAGTTTATATAAATAATCATCAAGAAATTACCTTGAGAGAAATTGAATATCAAGTCAATAAAGGTAAGCAATTAAGGTTGTGCAACGAAGATCGAACAATCGACCAAACTTGTGTAAAAATTAGAAAAATAATTATTTTTCCAAGTTTAAATAAACAAAATATTAATAATTATTTTAATTACTTTTAAAAGAATTTTAAAATTATGTTTATTTAATCCTGGAAATTATATTTTAAGTATAATTAAAAAAATTAAATAATTCATTGAAATTAATTTAGAAAGGAGTGGTGAAATATTTTCAACATTATTTTAGTTTTCCGTAATGTATTGATTCAACATTTGAAAATTAATTTAAAATTTTTTATTTATATTTTAATTATTTTTTTTCTATATATTTAATTATCATTATGGTGATATGAAACAAGTACACAATAACTAGCAGATCATTACATTTTATTCGTGTAATGAAAACATGAATATTATAAAAACTATTTATTAACATTTTAAAATTAAATTTTCTCTAATAAAAGGGCGCATAAATGTAACACATTGAGAAATTTATCCGAATTACGGGATAATTGAAAAATGTATTAATAAAAATCTTTGAAACTGGAACATTACATGTGCAATGCCTTAATGCAGAATTTACACAGAATAAGTATAATTTAAACAATTATACACAAGAATGAAAAATAAAGGTCTAAATATTTGATCTGGAAAATTTCATTCTGCTAAAGAATTAAATATTAGAAATTATAGAAATAATATTATATTTTTTAGAAATAAATAAATAAAAATAAAAGATATATACTTTATTCAAGCGGAACATAAATAATTTATAAATTTTAATTTTATAATTTTATAGTTAAATTTAATTTATATTTTCAAAAAAAGTTTAAAAAAGTTTTTTTCTTATAATTGATTTTAAAATTTAATATTACAAGGTTGAGAAAGTTTAGGAAGTGGGTTACTTTAAGTGATTATTGCGTTTCATAAGTGACATAATCATAAAATCGATATTGAGTAAATCTAAATCAAAGACTTTAGAAAATATGGTTCAAAAATTATCTTTCAATGAGTTACTATGATTTTGAATGACTAAAAGAAAAGAACGATTCAGTTATAAGCTTTTTTTTTAAAAAGCTTTTTTTTTAAAAGTGAATAATTGAGGATTTGCTTTATTCCAGGAAGAAGTTTAATTTTAGTTGAATTTTAATATTACTTTGATTTTATCGATATTCTTTTTTTTTAAATTGATTATGTGTATAATAAGAAATAAATGCACAGACATTAATTGATTTTAAAATAATTATTTTTAATATTTATATAAACTTATTATAACTTATACCTATACTTAATAATTTTTAAAAAACAAATTTTGGGATACCTTATGTAAATCCTGGTTAGAATCAACCTTAGAGTGCCACTTGTTTTATTTACCTATTTTAATGGTTTTATTTTCATATATTGCCTTATTTAAACTACATTTAAAAATAAATTTATATTTTAGATTACAGGTTTATGCAGAAATATATAGAAAAATATTCAATATATATAGAAAATTATTCAGAAATATATAAAAAAAATCAGAAAATAATCAGAAAAAAGAAATACTTGAAAAACTATTACACAAAAAGTTATCACAAAGAAAATTTGCTGCGAAACATGGTGTTACCAAGACAGCTATACAGAACATATGATCTGAAAAAGATTTGATTAATTTGCAAAACATAAGTTAGGGAAAAGGTAACAGGTTAATAGAAAGATAATTATGATGCTGGACAATTGCAGTTCTTATATTGGCATAGAGTTATCTAATGTCAAATTGATATTTTTACCTTTAATCAAAGTTATTATGGGGAGAGATTATTAATTAACAAAAAAGTAATGTCGTTGTTTTTAGGGATATTATACAAAAAATAATAATAGATATTAATAATTACTAAAATTAGAAAATAATAAAAATAAAATTATACAGGTTACTAAAAATAGATTTTAG
>JBBMKC010117882.1:0-16290 GCA_037834085.1 Bipalium vagum
AAAATAACCAACTTCTTTTTCTTATTTTGTTCGTTTTGTACAATATATTACTATAAAAGTAAACTGTCCAATAAACTTGACAGGACTATATTATTTACACTTTTCCTTCTAATGCTTGAAATAAAGTTGTTTCAAAAACTAAACTTTTAGATTCAATAAATATTTAATTTCGGTAATCATATTGCTTTATCTTTGAAAACCTTGCCTTCAGCTTCCATATACATCGTCTCTTTCAAATAAAATCTTTCTGTGTCTGATTAGGTTCCTTCCTTCCATACTAGTAGTCAAAATGTTTCAACTATGTTTATTGCATAATATATCTTCTTTATTCTTACTTCAAGAGGTTGTGCTAACAGTCATTGAATAATTTCTTGATATAAATCTCGTTCTGTGACATAATATATTTTCTATACTCTTCGAGTTATATCCATATCAATTAAGCATATATCAATTGCACAATCTTTTTGTATTCGTATTTCAGCTCTATATTCTTGATAGTTTTCAAAAGTTATATAAAATAACTTGTCAATTTTAAAATATTGCGCACTTTCAATAATGAAGTAATTGTATATATATAAACGTTTTGTGTATAATTTCTGACAAAATATGAATATGATTCTTTTTGGTAAAGTATCGATTATAATCTCTAACTTTTCTCTTGCATCAATTGTTGCAAGTTGATACCATCCTGCGTATGTCATCTCATCCACTGTTTGACTTCTTTTTTATTATCTCCATGTTTCTTTTGCCTTTTTGTTCTATATCCTTCAATATAAATGCTTTCCAGTTGCACTTATCTCCAATCCATATTTATATTAATGATATATGACGGTTCGGAATAAAATATTTCTTATACTGTATCCTGTAATAGAGATACCAGACTCACCGACAGAAGAAGAATCTCAGAATCAGGAAAAAGAAATAGTAACTTCTACGGTGGAGATTAACAGAGCCCAGTGTGAGACAAAAAAAGAAAATAGTGAAAAAGAACGAAAAAGAATAGGGGAGGTAAAGGAGTGGTAGAGAATTTTAAGAAATTTAGATGTGTGCAAATCACTACCAGTGGATTTAAATGATAGCAACAACCAGCTTGAATTGATAACGAGAGAGGAGTAATATAAGAAACATCCAAGGGAAGCCAAGAGTCATTACGAAATAAAAACAATACATTACGGATACAAACGAAAGGTGGTTATCCGCAGCTCACCTAGCTCACAAGGGACGAAGATGAAATGGGACTAAATCCCAACTATTACCTGGGACGATCTGATATCGCAGGAAGATTTCATAGTTCTAACCTAGCCAATGACACTAACAGGATCATCGGAAGAAAATAGCACAATAAGCTAGTGTCAGAAAAATCGAGTTGAAAGGAGCTAAGAAAAAACGAATATCAATTGAATAGTTCATTAACATTGAGAAAGCTTGTGAATGAGGCTAAAATCCCAAAGAACTTTCTAAGAAGGAATATTAATACGAAAAAAAGAAAATAAAGAATAGGAGGAAGGAAAATGAAGGTGGAACCTAGAAGAACCAACAGAACACAGCAGTGATAGGCTGAGTTATTAACGATAAGCATTGATAAATCCTAAAGATATTGTGATATGTTGTTAAAGTACAATAAGTTTTTTCTGTCTTACGAGTGGGTTATTTTAATTAAGATTTGAAGGGCCAAATCTGATCAACATCGGGAATGTCTGTTGGGTACGCCATGGGTACGTCCTGATTTTTTTCTAAAAAGGTAAAGGGTTTAAACAATTCAGTCATTAATAATAATTAAAAAATTTTGGTTTATCTCAACGAGATATTCCCGAGATTCAATTTGACTCCATAAATAGGGAAGGATTAGGAGATGAAGGAAATAGGTATATTTCTTAATTAGAAATTGACAAACGAATGAGTAGTCAGCTGGTCAACATAAAAGAAAATGAGACTCAAACTTTCTGTAGATGGGTCATACGTTAGACCATAAGTGTTGTGTATATCTTGAGCTTTAAACGACTGATCACTGCTAAATAGTGTGTCTCTCGTTATTTGATTTCGATGGTGTTTAATTATAAGAAAAATGAGCATATGGAACTCTAGAGAACACTTATTCCCCAAGAAAGGTTTACTTTATAAATTTAGGTTAGATTTTGTAAAGTTCATTTTAGTAAATAAAAATAAATTGAGACATCTAATAAAATATTATGGATTGATTTTCTTAGAACTTCTTTACAGTTCTAAAACAGTTTCCACTTGAAAACTTTAAATTTCTAATACTACACACAAAAAGTCTGAAGTAACTTAAAAAAAATTTTATATTATTAAACTAGTTTTAATAATAACTAGTCTTACTATCTACTTTTACCGTTTAATGTGATCTTTTTTTTCATTAGCTAAACAATTCAGACAACCCCTCATCAACCTACATATTACATCTGCTTAAAATCAATAGATCTAAATTGAAAAAGTCGATATAGAACTCATTCAGCATTAGTTATCTTCAGTTCATTACATTTAAAGGGTACCACTTTTGATGCAAGAAATACTTAGGATATGAATATTCATTAAAACAACACTTTCAATATCTCAGTAGTCTTGCATAATAGTGTTTTTGTTAAAATAAACAAAATCGATCTGTATGAGGTATTCCTTAAATAAATAACAGTACAAAGAATTTTGATTTTCACAAGTTTTCAAAATTAATCAAATATCTAATGAGTGTCAAAATCCAATTTTAGTTGTTATTGGAATTCTTGGATAAGTCTACTTGCATCAAGCAAGCGTAGATAGTCAGAATCATTTTCTGATTCAGGTCTATCACATGTTGTGGCAGTGCGAAAACGTTGGCTCCGATCTTCCTTGCTATCGTAATAGCGTATTTAGCATCACTTAACGGATCATTGCAAATGAGGGAATAATCAACTGCATTGGGCTTTATAGATTCGATTAAATCTATAATTGGTTTAGAAGTTTTTATATTTTGATCTCTGAATGATCTGATCTTTGATTCCGGTTTTCCAGAACTTGCACATTTGCCATTAGCCCATTCCAGAATATCTCGATCTTCAATTGATCTATTTAAATTTGGGGGCTGTAACTTTTGCAATAAACGGAAGTTGTAAATTCTCATCATTTGGAAACAGAGACCTAGTATTAAGGTCTGCTCAGATTCTCGAATATTTTCGGCAGATAATCCTACTAATTTAATGTTCAAATGCTTGGCGTAATTAAGAAAGAGAACACAGTTATCCTGCATTTCGAAAAGCTTTTTCATTGGATTGAATTTCTTGTACACTGTATCCCATTTTACTGTATTAGGCTGAATAACATCTATAAGGTGTAGTAATGCCAACCCATTTCGTAAATCTGAATACAAGTATTTAATATACGGTTCTACACCCATTGAATTCATCCAATTCCTATATGTTTTTTCTTCCAATGTTTCCTCGATAATATCAAAATCTTGAACTACCTTCTCTGTTACATGCAAAGCAGGATAATTATTGAAGAGGTGTGCTAAAAAAGCCATATTTAGTTTTTCACGATTTTTTCCTTTCTGAGTAACCATTGCAATGTCATTAGCTTCAACAAAAGCTTTGGCCTTCATTGCTTCGGCATTTTTCAAAACCTTTTCTGCCCTTTCAACTAAATTACTCGATATTAAAACTTGATCCGGACTAGACATTTTAGATCGGTATTCAGATGGAGCAATTTGGTTGAGCAAATGGGCATAAATCACAGAATCCATTATATCAGTATTAAAGTTAGTGATTCTTCGAGAGACTTCTGCGTGCTCCAAATGATAATTCACCCATCTCATAAGAATTTCTTCTGGACTTAATTGTTTCAGATCGTCAAGAGTCTCTCCTTTACGTAATAATACAACCAACTCAGCATGTGTAGTTAGGTTAATTTTACCAATCAATCCTATTCTAATTATTTGCCATAATAAGCCAAGTACAATATGCCTTACGGCATTTCCTAAATCAATTGGCCCAATATTCACGACACAACATCCTATGGAAGATGCAGATTGAACAGCCAACGACAGGTTTTCATTTTTACAAAATATGCTTTCAAGTTTTTTCCCAACATTAATAGCACGTACATCAATTGTTTCCGGAACAGAATAATTTATCATTTTACACAGTAATACACCATCTGTACAGCTTTCACACAAATTGCTGTGATCTAATGGAAAATATTTTTGACACATTTCATCATCTTTTAGAGCTTGTTGTATCCAGTCAGCATAACTTCGTTCTTCAGCGTCACTTTCCATTCTGACGACCTGAACATCTTCTTGTCCGTTTATTGACAATTGCTGAATTAAAATAACTTTAATAATAACCCAAATAAGAAATAATATTTTTAATTATAATTATTATTATTAACATTGATTAACATTATTATATAAACAGTTGTATAATAATAATTATGTAATTATCCTTGTTATTTTCTAATTAACACCACCCCTCTTATTAAGATCATAAATTACAGTACCCTCAAAAAGTTTGTTCGCCCCCTATCAAAATAAATAAAAACGAATGTAAGTCAAGATATATTTATCAAATATTCACCACAATTACATTCTAATACTTAGTTGGATGCGCTTTCATATTGTGAACAGATTTGACTGGCATCGCCATTGATTCAACAAGATTTTGACAATATTTTCTATCCAAAGAATATCATTGTTGTTGAACTGCTTTCCACAATTGTTCTTTGGAGTGGCATGGAACATGTTGCATTGTATTCTTAAGGTATCCCCAAATATTTTTGATGTGGTTGACATCCGGAGAACTTCCTGGCTAATCTAGCACATCAAAATTTTTAATTTTAAAATACTTATACGTGCTCAAAGCTCTATGTATCCTCCAAAAGTTTTTTCACCCCTGTAAAATTTATTAATTTCGTAATTTGTGTTTAAATAACTTAAATTTTAAATCATTTAATTATTATTGACTGCATTGTTTAAATAATATTGATGCATATTGATTATTTAAATTTTTATAATTCTTATAGCGTTTTTTCAGTTACAGAATGGCAAGAAAAATATCCGAATTTAATAGAAATGCCATAGTTGTACTTAAGAAGAGCGGGAAAACCTGGAATGAAATTCAAAATCGAAATTGTGCTGAAATTATAAATTGAAGTAAAGATAGAATCGAATTTGTTGGTGAATTGAGCAAATTGAGAAGGAAGTGTCCATGTGATTATTTGTGAGTTTTTGTGATAATAGTTTGAGAACCACTGATAAAAAATGGTTAGTATTCTTTTGAATATTAACAAAAAAAGTACAATTGGGGTACATTGCAAAATCCAAAAATAAAAAATGACGTGTTTTGTAGTTTTATCAGATGAAAATTAATATTTGTTTAAATAATTATTTACAGAGTATAAAGATGGCACACAAAAAATATCATTATAATATATTATTATAAAGTATAGTGAAATATATTGAATTTTCCGATATTTTATAATTAAATTTAATAATCACTAATTACTGAGTTACTCTTTACTAATTATAACCATAATTTCTGTTGAGCAAAAATATCACAATGAGCGGCTTATAGATAGCATAAACAAAGATCAAAGTGCGTATAAATGTAAATCGAATTTTTAACCTAAGCTTATCATAACAAAAATTAGTAGACAGCATTTATAAAATGTCAGTTCTATTATAGAAACAGTCAATAAATATTTATGAGCAGAACTAAATTCACAGAGAGAAACAAATTCAAAGTCAGTTTAGATGTCATTGACTTGCCTTAGATATTGTCTTTCATCTCTTAGCACTTTGTAAACATTCCTTTAAACAATTTTATTAGTTTTGTTTTCAGTATTAAATTTTCTTGTTCTTTATTAATTGTTAATATTCAATAGAACCATCCCAGTATACATCGACTAGTTACATAATCTACTCTCTTTCTCTAACTAATATTTTTTTGTTTAAATGATTGACAGTAAAAATAAATTAATTTTTTTTTCAATGAAAAAAAATCAATAACTTTTTATCATTTAAATTGTGAAAAATTTTGAAGAAGCCTTAACTTTTTTATAGATCTGAAAAACAATTTTAAAAGCTTTCTATGAATAAATTAATTAGTGATAAAAATTATTGTGATCATCAACACGGTGACACTTCCAAGAACATTTTCTAAGATTTTCTAGAATTAAATTTTTCAACAAAAATTTGTTTTTTATATAAATGAAGATTTTGTTTTCTTTATCTGAAGTTGAGTCTTGAGAACGCAGAGCAACATTATTTGACTTTTTGTCTTTCATCTTAAAAATTAAACGTCAATTTTCTTTATTAATAGACTGGAAGCAAAACCCTCTTACTAATGATGAAGTGTTTAAATACAGTCGATAATGACCTTCTTAAGTAACTTCCATAGACAGTGACATATTGTCATTGAACAAAACTTTGATATTTTTGTATATTATCAATTTTATGATCTTTGTACTATTTTCTTTATTATTAAACATTGAAAAAATCAATTATTTCGTTATCATTTTTGTTAGCACCATTTCTGGCATTATTTTCTGAGTGCAAATAAATTATTTTAATTGAACAAAGGTCGAAACTTGATTTTAATATTACCAAAATTAATCAGTAAATTAATGTTCGTAATCTCAAAAGTTTTCCAGTTTTATCTGCAAATCAATAAAAGTTGACATTAAAAATAAAAGGTTTTATTAATCAAATAAAGTACAATTTTCCCTCCACATTTTTGTCCATCAATGTGAAAGCTTTTCCATCATATAATGATACAAAGGGTTTGTTTTTATGTAAAGTCTCAAAGTTTCAGCCACTTCAGATGAATTAAAAAACTAACCTTTCAAACCATTACCTAAAAACCAGAACAATGTAAATTCAAAAACAATGCCTGAAGTTTGTTGAGTGAGACATATATAGAACCGTATATCTAGGGAGCTAGAAGCTTATATATGTGTAATTTAAGATCTTTCTCCATGGAGATTATAGATCATAATCTTTTTTTATCTTCCTTTCTCAAAAGATATGGTTATACAATTTGTTTTATGGACTAATTTAGATGTTCTTATTGATTTGAAACCTTAAAAAATGCCAATATCAATCTTTTAAAAGATATCTTTTTATGTGGCTGGAATTAAATTTCAAAAAAATTTTAAATGAAAACTTTTAATGACATCCTGTAAAAAAATTGAAATATTACTAGAAAATGTTCCCCCGGAATTTAAAGATTTTATTTTTTCTATATACATTATATAATACAATAATTACATATTACCTATCCAACTTCGACAGATTATGTCAATATGATGGAGAAAAATAACAGGTAGGGAGATGTTAATAATATAAACAAGAAATTTTATTTGAGAGACAACCCATATAATATTCCAGAAGGGTGCGTATCAGTTGAAATTTTCGACTATTAGAAAAGCTAAAGAGATAACAATCGTTTTGTATTGTATTTTTTGTATCTTTCCAAAGGAAGTGTATTTTCGACTAAATATAATTCTGCTCTTCGAAATTTTCTTACAGAGATCCTAACTTAAATTTCTAATTGAATTCTAAGCCGGCACCTTAAAAATATTTTTAATTCGTGAACATATTCTCGACATAAAATCTTTTATGTTGTTGTCAATAATCCAGCGCAAATTAAAGTGTTTCATTTGTAGTTTATAATAAAAATTATTATTATTATTTTCAAATTTGAGAAAATGTGTAATTCCATGTATATATATTCTGTAGGTGCATTAAAATCTCGCTGTTTTTAATAGAAAGAAAAAGGTTAAGCAAAAAGCAAAATACATTTATGTTTACATGAAATATCAATCACATTAGCGTTCGATATTCTTAACAACATTTCCTTATTTTTCGGGCAACAAATGCATTCCCCGATAAAAAATCCTTGACCCTTAGATTTGATCTATAAGTCAAGCGATTTTTTGATTTGGAGGTACTGTTTGGAAACCCAAAGTTGCATTGAGCGAAAAAAGTGGTAATCACTCGGTGCAAGGTCAGATGAATATGGCAGGTGAGTTAAAAAATCCCATCCAAATTCTACTATTGTTCACTAAAATCGAAGTCTGTGGTCAAGAATTATCATGCTGCAACAACACCTTATCATGTCTATTGGAATATTTAGGCCGTTGTTCATGGAGTGCTTGCCTTAATTTTGTTAGTTGTTGCTGGTAATGTTAACCATCGACCCTTCGCTTTTTTTTTAACAGTTCATAATAAATTATTCCCTTTTGATCCCATAAAATTGACAGCATCACCTTACGCCCATGTATATTTTATTTCGGAATGGATACTTCAGAATCACCGCGCTTCGCCCAAGATCTTGGTGGATCCGAATGTGGTTTGTCCTCTAAATCTCAGTCAACCGCTTTGAATTTCCAAAACCAATATCGGCAACATGCTTCGGATAAAGCATAGTTAACAAAGCTACGGAAAGCATCCTATGGCTTTCTGTAGCACTTTTATTCAGATTATAAGAAAAAGGTAACGCTTCCCGCATGTGTTTTTTGGGATAAAGATCGTCATATTAATGACTTGATTCAGGATTGGTCTATCGATAAACTGAATGATACATGATTAATTTTAATTATTAATGTCAATGTATAACAAATCTTAGCTTTAGATTCAAATTATTGCGATATTTAATAATAAAATGATTAATTTAAACAAACAGCGAGAACTAATGCACCTACCTAATATAAGTGTACTTTAAGTTTCCTAAAAATAACCAAGATAACATTGAATTTTTAATCTAAACACACCGTATTTCAAATTTTACATAAAGAGAAACCGGTGTTAAAACTAGAATATTTTAATGATAATAACAGAAAATATTTTAGATTAGAAACCAATTCTTAAAACCATTTTCTGTTTGTCTTTTTAATTTTTTGTCACTCCTTGTATTTTATGTGCGAGCTTTGTTTTAAATAGGCGTTTTGCAATTAGAGACAGATTGATAAGAATAGTAAATCAAAACTAAAATGTGGATAGAGGTCCCGCAATTAGAAATTGGCCAATGACATGGTAGTCGACTGGTCAATATAAAAGGGAATGGAGTCACCCATGGAGTTCCAGTAGAGAAAATTTTTTGCAACAATTATTAATTATATTTTCTTTAAATTTGAAAATTTGCTTTTGTTAGAAGATTTTATCGTTTCAATCATGAGAAAATTGTTCAGAAACCCTTATTGTCTGAAAATTGGAACACATTTATTTTTAGGTTAATTTATTTATACTATGATACGAAAAGATTCTAATATGGGTCCTGTTCTACTCAGTCGTCTAAAGGCGTATAAGTTTGGGTCTATCAGACGACCTATGAATTGATTGAATTTCATTTGTTGGCAACAGTGTTCTATCTTTTTTCTTTGCATTATCTTTTGTAATTTCATTCAATTTAATAAATCATTGAATTTGGATAGATAATTGAATAACATTATCGACGATTGATAATTATCCCTATTTTCATTTGTGTTGCCGTTATAATTGTGAATATGTGATTTATTATTTGATTGTGATAAAAATAAAGTTGTTTGGTTTGAACTGATTATTTCTTTTGTTACACCAACTAATAGAAAGAGTCAGCTTGGAGCTCAGATTATAGTGTTGATTTCCGATCCATTCTTTGAGTTTTAAAATTTTGATTACTTATCTTAACAGCAATTGTGTGAGCCCATCATTATTCTTATTAATTCATGTGGCACTTTAAAAAATCGATTGTTTTGATTATTATTTGAGACAATCTGAAGATCCTAATATTATTACCAATTGGTGTATCGATTGATTTGTTACTGTGCTGTTACTTTTTATAGGAAAATGAAGTTTTTTTATTCATTCTAACAAGAGTGAAATGGTTAATAAACTTTTAGTTCAAAGTTATATATAGAATCAACACTCAAATTTATATAGAACTGTATAAAAATAAGATTCAATTGAAAATTAATAATAATATTATTAGAATTGAAAAATCAAAAAGTATATTTGATCGACACATAAATAATATCGTTTCATATCAATTTACAATCAAAAGGTTAATAAATTTTTTAAATACAAGGTCTGTAAATTGAGTAATGAGACTGATTTTTTCCTGCCAAACTGACAACACTGTAACTCTGAGAAGTAGTCATGTGTTAAACCAAACAGCTAATCAAAAATGAATATTAATTTCATCTATACATTATATTATTATCATGTGACTATTAGTCATCAGTCAATTTTTGTCAAGTTTTTGGTTTGCTGTTCAAAAAATGAGTGAGAACAATTATGAACAGCGTCAAGCAATCAAATTTTTTGTTAAACTTGGTGAAACTGCTACTGAAACGTTTGAAAAATTAAAGAGAGCTTATGGTGACGAATATTTGTCAAGAGCTCAAGTTTTAAATGGTATAAAGCATTTTCAGATGGACGAGAATCGGTTCAGGATGACCCTCACTCTGGAAGACCGTTAACATCGAAAAGTTATGAAAATGTTTGGAAACATTGAGATATGGTGCGAAAAGATCGACAACTGACTACAAGAATGACGGCAAAAGAATTGGATTTGAACCATACCACAAGTTTTAAGGGAAGAATTAAAGATTAGAAAGGATTGTGCAAAATTGGTTCCAAAAAATATCACTGTTCAACAGAAAGACAACTGAATAGAAATTTATCGAGATCCCTTTGGACGAATTGAAAGAGATACTGATTTTCTAAAACTCGTTATCACTGATGATGAATCTTGGATTTTTGAGTATGATTGTTATCGAACCAGTCTCATTACTTAATTTATAGACTTTGTATAAAAACCATTTTTGGCTATTTTATAGTATAAGGTTGTAGGATTTTCGAATTTCATTTGTAAAAATGCAAGAGACTGCAAGATCAATTAACCAAATCTGTCTAGATTCTGATGATGTCAGGAAATATGACAGATCCCAATGCAAAGAGGGAATTTTTAATTTACCAGATGCTCTTAGATAGGCGATTGTAGGTACTGATATTGTACAGATATCGATTGAAAAAAAATCTCAAATATCTTAGAATGAATTATGATTAATCAATTAATACAATTGATTAATCAACAGAGAAAAAATTCACCGACATTTAAAGAAATTAGGTAAAAAAAACCAAGACCAGAATATGGACACCTCACAAACTTGCCGATGACCTAAAAAGGAGGCGTGTTTCAATATGGTTACTTGGTTTTAATATAATACTTGATACAGATGTATGTGTATATGATAAATAAAAAATTATTTACTCTGCTGAATCGTGTGATAACTGGTGATGAGAAATGGGCTCGGTACAACAACTCCAGTCCCAAACGGCAATATGTTTATGCGAAAAGAGTAATTGTAAGTGTTTGGTGGTCTACTAGAGGTATTATGCATTTCAAGTTGTGCAATCTGCTGAAACAATAACTGTGGATGCGTATTGTGCTCAGCTAAAGAGATTGAAATGTGACACTGGGAAAGTATTCAGCTTTGACAAACAGAAATTAATTCATTATGATAATACACGAAGGCATATCGCAAAAAAGCATTTCAGCAGATTACTAACTTTTACTGGGAACTTTTACCGGATATTGAATCCTCTGACTATAATGTATTCAATACCACGCAACATTTCTTGTCGGGATAAAGTTTATTTCTAATGAAGCTGTAAATATTTTCATCCGGGAATTTTTCGATTCCAAACCAGCAAATTATTATAAAGATAAATTGAGTGACATTACAGAAATCAATGGTATTTGATTATTATATATGTTCCGTGCCATTTTTGTTGTTTAAAGTTTTCTGTAAAAACACATCATTACTTATTTGTCAACCTAATACACATCCTTGTCATAAGACATACGAATACATAGTTCTGTCCCAAACTACATCCCAAAAAATCCATACTATAAAACTTGTTAAGAAACAAAATCTATCTTAAACTTTAACTTAGCTGAACCCAAAAATCATTTTTTGTGAATTGGTTCTAAATTAAATATGGAGTGTAAGAATCCAATGTAAGCATTTTGCAATTTTGCCTTTATACAAGTTCTGACACTCCAACAACGAGGTTTAAATTATTGAAGAATCTCAGGATTACACAGAAGTTGATTTATTGAACCGGACTTTTATTACACGATACAGGTAATACCAGGAATAAGAACAAAGAACTTTACTGTCTACAGCGCCAATAACAAGGATGTTATGCTATTGTTTAAAGTCAAACAAGGTGCGTATAATTCCGATAACGTTGTCAGATTCATTGAATCATTTTTCATAAACTTTCTAATATGAACATAAATATTTGAAATCTTATCATGGATGACGTTCGATTTCACATAACCGAAAGAGTAAAATTATATATAGAAAATAGTGGACACGGTGTGATGTTCCTACCACCCTGCTCACTATTTATAAATCCTATAGAAAACATTTTTTCTTAATGGAAGGATTTGGTGAGAAGAAGAACAGTTGAAACTGAAGACGATTTGATGAATGCAATAAATGAAGCATCCATGATAATAATCCCTGAGAGATTGTAACGGCTTTTACAGAAATATATTTTGATATTTATCCAGATACTTCGCGGTGAACCTGTTTTAGATTAAATAAAAATATTGTACTTATTAATTTGTGCTTTCAATATTTTTAAAATTCTAAATGTGCTGGAAGTGTAATAAGTCTCGCACACACGAGGATACCAGTAATCAATAAAACAATTAAAGGTCCAAATTAACCGTAACTTAGTCCAAAACCAAAGATTATGGATGCAAATTAGCATATAGAAAGAATCACTAAAAAGAGGATTTCAGGACTTCCGAAGAAAAAGAAAAAAATCTGTCTTGATTAAAAGATATAGTTCTCTTACAGAAGGTAAATGAATTTGGAAATTTTAAAGTCAGCATTAGTTAAAGCCCTTACTGAAATAATCATGAATATGAGTTTTTGTAATTTTTGTTTCAATGAAGTCGATATTTTGAAATACAAGATCAACAAACAGATTTTAAAATGTTCTTCAAATAGACCTTAATTAAGGAATTTATCATAAGTTATTATTATTATTACTTGATCCGATCAATAGTTTCTTTCTGATAAATAAAATTAAAACCAATTTTCCCTTATTTAACAATTAAATAATCAATATATATCCTAACCAAATTTTTTTTCTAATTCTGAAGTAACAAAATCGTTACCTGTACCTATTACCTGTTTATTATATTATCTGTTTTTTACAAGGCAAAAGTTTGTACGAAACAATCAGATACAACAATAAGAAAAACTGGAAAAAATCATGTTTAATTGAAAATTAATAAACGTTCAAATCGTTTCCATTTTATATTAAAATGTTAAACCGGTAGTAAATCCATTACAAATTATTAATATATATATATTTAAAAGCGGGATCTTTCTATAAAAAATATTCTAATAAGTTTAACATTAATACCACTCAAATTCAGGTCAATAGAAAGAGAAAATTGATTTTTTCAAAATAAAAATAGAAAAGAACTCACTACTTTCAAGGAATGTTTTCTCGCATTCATATTTCAGTTGCTTCACTAAAAAGTAAGCTCGTGATTGTAAACAAAAACAGTAGCATATTGGCACGCATCGCATTGTTCAGTTTTCAATCGATAATTCTATTCGTCTTCTCATTGGCTGAAGATGACTCATGCCTTTGTTGCCAACTTTCAAAGAGAACAACGATATCAAAATAATTATTTTCAAACGGATTTTTTCTTCCGTCCCATCATCCAATGATATCAACATAAACCTGTTGACGATTTTCATAAATAATAATATTTATAATAATAATGAAAGTAATGATTATTTAAAAATTATTTTTTATCATAAAAATAATGATAATTTTTTTATTAAATGACTTCAAATTTAATCAATGTGTACATAATTTAGTGGTAGACCCTTGAAACTGTCTGTAAACAATTATCATTTTGAAGATGTCTATCTATTTACGCGATTCTAATATATGTTGCACATTGTAATTAGCTTGCTAAAAGGACTGGTTAGAAAAGAATTTTCAATATTATTCTAAACCTTTAAAGTATTACTAAAATTCATTATTAAATTTCTATGAAAATGGGACTGATTTTATGTAAACTATAACACTTGAGCTAGTCTCTCAGGTCATGTCTGTAATATATACTCTGAATGATCATAGACCATTGTTATTATTATTGTTAGCTGCGATATCAACAAAATCAGTCATAGTTTTAAATATATATATTTAAATGTCTTCAAAACAATAATATTTAAACAAATTGCCATTTCTACAGGGTTATGCAAAAATATATAGAAAATTATTCAAATTTTATAGAAGAAAATTTCTATATATTTCTGCATAATCCGGTAATACATTAATATATTGTACCATTAAATATCAAAATTCATTTCAATAAAAATTATTTTTAAATAATTATTAAAATTATAATTACAATTAATTAAAATTAGGCACAATATAAAAATTCAAAAATTAGAAATCAGTTAAAATACTCGCTATTATTATTATTTATTATCATTATTATTATTAACATGGAATTTATCATAAGTTATTTTATTTGTCTAATTTTAGGCAACTACTTGAGTAAATAGATAAACGAAGTGAGACTTCTGAATATATTTTGACTATTTTAATTATAAATTAAAATAAGTTACTGAAAAGAAAAAAAATCTGAAATGATCTCATCTTCAATTTGTTTTGGAGAATAAAATATAAAACGATATTCAATCTAAATTTCATTTGTTTTAATGTCGAAATAAAATTCTATTTCTTGAAAATTTGCAATTTTATTTATTTTTCTAAATAAGCACTACTGAAATTAATGTCTTTGTAGATCATGATTATTGGCCTTTTGTAATGTAGACTTTACTGGGGAAATGCAATCACTAAAACCCTGTATTAGCTCTAGGAAATACCGAATGAAAGATATTTTTCGGAAACAAATAACTTTGTTTAAATGAAAAGATATTTTACCAAACTTTTTTGTATAAAGAATACTCTGAGAAAAAAGTTAAAAATTAAACAGATAATTATTATTATGTTTTGAGTACTTCTTGATCTTTTGGAGATCCTCAGAGAAGAATTATTTAAATTGTTAATTTTTATAATATTATTTTGACTGAAAAGTATTGTCCCTCTTTTATATCAATAAACCATCATGAAAGCCTTTTGATTTGTTGGGTTCCCCAGAAACACGAACCCTAGACTTGAAGATCACCAAAGGTCTTAATAATAATGTAACGGTTTAAGTCGCAAACTAAACTGTTATAAGGGGGCTTATAACTGGGTTCACCAACTCCCTCGAATGAAGTGTAAATAATAGAAAACTCACGAATAAACAAAATAAGATATATTTGTTATCACAAATCAAGGTTAGAAATCTATTCAATCAATCAAACAATAATCAAAATTACAAACCATTATTATATTTGATGGGTTAGCCAAGGACACATCCCTGACAACCCTTGTAAAGTATAGGGTAGAGACCGCAATAGGGTTTAGATTGGTTATTATAAATTAATTATTAAGACCGCAAGAAGATCAGAAATAACTTATTAATAATATTAATAAATTAATTAAAAAGTAAATTCAAACAAAAAAAGGGCAATTAATTATTTCCAAAAAGGATCTAATCTTGACAATTGTGAACCTAAATTGCCAAGATTAGATCAGGGTTCGCAAGGAGGAACCGATTGTGAATTATCGGTCTAAAAAGTGAAACGACATTTTTAAAATCAAATTATAATCAAAATGTTTGTCAATTGTCAATAATGAGCTTTGAAGAATCATCCTCCATAAGCTCTTGCTCTGTCTGTAGCGGTTCCGGCTCCTTTGCGAGTTTAGAATTGGCGCTAATTGGTGCTGAGACCTCTTTTTCTATGGATCCCAGCAATATTTATCAAATACTTCTTTTGGACTTCTTTAAAAATAAAAATGACTTTCGGAGGGTTGTTTTATTTCCTAAGTTTTTTAAAATAAAAATATCTGGGAATTTTTAATTGTTTCTCAAGTGTTAATTAATTTTAATTATTCATATTATTATTATTATCTATACTCTTTTTATGATTTTTCTTGGTTATCTTTCCATGGTTGGGATGTCTTGGGTAAACCCAATATTTTACTAAGCTTATCTCGGCGTGGAGATAAGGATAGAATTTATGGACTATTGAGGGAAATATCTGTCTAAAAGCGTAGAGATTGATGATCGTAGACCAATATTTTTCAATGGGATTCAGGTCAGGAGAATTACCTGGCCAAGGTAAGACTTCAATATTTTTATTTTTTAGGAAAGCCTGAGTACT
>JBBMKC010117992.1:0-16290 GCA_037834085.1 Bipalium vagum
AATAATAATAATAATAATAATAATAATAATAATAAGAAGAAGAAGAAGAAGAAGAAGAAGAAGAAGAAGAAGAAGAAATAAAATTTAAAAATGACAAATATATTCTGTACTTTTTTGAAATGTGAATTTTTGAATTTTCGAATTGGAATATTAAGCATTTTTATTGGTCATTACATTTTTGCTGATTTAAAATGCAAAATTTTAGATATTATTTTAATGTCATAAATATTATTTATATCACTAAATCGGGTTATTTAGTTATTTCAAGTTTCATAAAATATTTCTAATGATCATACTAAATTCTTCAATGTGTACTTATTTTTCTTAAATCTCAACTCATTGGATGATCTAAATTTTCGCTGATTTTACTTAATTGCAAATATATAATGATAGGTGATACTGTGTTTCTCCTATGTACAGGTTATAGCCATCCATGAAATTTAATTGGTTCATAATATTAGTTTACACTATCATAGGCATTGGTGTTTTAATTTTAACATATTTTTGTTTTTGTGCTATTGATATTACTCATAGATCTAAAATAATATTTATATATGATTTTTAATTCTGATTGGCATTAATAAAGTGATCCTATTATAATAATTGATAATATTTTAAAAATCCAATTTATAATAGTCAAGGTTACATATGAAAATTTTTAGTAGTTTATTAGAAAATCTAACAATAGTTATTCACCATTTATGATTTTATATCTATTTATACCAAAGAAAATTCATATTATATAAAATTTTCTGTATAGCATTGTCAAATTTATAAAGATCTTGTTTAAAATACTAAAGAATATGTTCATATTAAAAAGAATTGTTATTTAGATGACGCATTAAATTATAACAACAAAATATGATCAGATAAAAATACCTAGATTTTAAAAATTAATTTTAGATATTTTTTAATTTATCAAGGGTTTCAATTTATTTAAATATTTAAAGGCTTATTATTATACATTTTTTATATTAGGCTTTGGTTTTTTAAGATTTAGTTTATTATTCAAATATCAGAATTTTTGAACAACATTGTTTTTGAAATGATAATTTTCGTTAAATTATTGTTAATCTTTGATATTATTCTCAATATTAATTTAATAATATTATTATTACATATTCAATATTAATATTTAAACCAATTCTTGTAATCATAATTCAATGTTAAGCCAATTTTTTGAAAATAAGTTCATTAATAAGTCTTTCATATTATAAAAAATTTCGACAAACCTATTTAAATCAAAATTTCTGTATGAAAACAATAAAAAATAAATAAAAATAATTATTTGTGAATTGATTTATTCTAAGAAATAAAATTTTATTTTATGGGATAATAATAGGAACTCAAGTTTCTGAGGCAAAAATAGACTACGATATGTATTCTTCAATATCTATTTTTAAAGTATATTTTCTCTTACTGCCTTAATTGTTCTAACATATAATTAATAATTGAAACAATTATAATATTGATTACATTTACTACAATAAATAAATATTTCAATAAATAATCTTTAATATCCATAAAATTGACAAAAAAATATTTTTGTTTGAGATCAATTAAATTAATAATATTTACTATTAATAATGTCTAATACTTATGTAATATTTTGTAAATTGAATAAAGTGATTAACATAGTTCAGTGGTTCTGAAATCAATAATTAAATTATTTGTTATTAATTATATTTAATTTTAAACAGTACTTCAAACATAGTCAGAACTATATGAAAATAAAGATATATAAAAATATTACATTATACAATAATTTTTTTAAATAAAACTTGTTTGTTCAGAAATTACACCAGTCACAAATTTTTATAGATGACCTTGAAATTATAAATAATACATTGTTTAAATTTACTTATAATATATATATCTAATATAAAATTCAAAATCATAACATATTATTGATTGTAATGGCGAGTGATGAAAAATTAAATGAGGTAATAACTTTTGATCCAAGCTTATCCCATGTGAATTTGACTGTTATTTTAGAAAAATGATCAAGTACGGAACAAGAATTCTCCAAAGAAAAATAAAAAGGACAAAAAGAAGGATCTTGATAATTTGAAAAAAGAATTGGAAATCGATTCTCATAAAATACCGATCAAAGATCTTTATTTACGATTACAAACCGATCCTGATAAAGGAATATCAATTGAAGAAGCCAAGTAAATATCGATGATTTCTTTGTCAATAACTATGTCAATTTCCACCCAAGATTTCGATTGGCAAGAGATGGTCCTAATGCTTTGACACCTCCGAAAACAACTCCAGAGTGGGTTAAGTTTTGCAAGCAGCTTTTCGGTGGTTTTTCCTTACTCTTGTGGATCGGTGCTGTTCTATGCTTTTTGGCATATGCCATTCAATCAGGAGCCTACGAAGATCCACCGAAGGATAACGTAAGTCGTATAGATTATGAATGAAATAACAAAAACATTGTTTCAGTTGTACCTTGGAGTGGTCCTAACCGCCGTGGTCGTTATAACGGGATGTTTTTCCTATTACCAAGAAGCAAAGTCATCGAAAATAATGGAATCGTTTGGTAAAATGGTTCCCCAGGTAAATAAATTATAAGTGTTTGCAAAACAACCATACCACAAATTTTTATTTTTTGATTAACAAATCTATTTTAAAAAATCATATTTATTTCTAATGTGATCTCATGTCGAGCTATTTTTGTTTTCAACACTTTTCCAGTTGGAAGTGTGAAGGGTGAGGCGCTTTGGTGGAAATATTTCCAACGGAACGAATTAATAATTAATGCCGTGCTTGATTTTCAATCATTCCAACAGACCTCACTGAGAGCGTCGATAATTTTCTCTTGCCATCTCCACATATGTCACGGCATTGTGGAAATTCGTTCACCAGTCTGTCGTCTCTCAGCCCACTTGATGTGCTGTGGGAAAATGGTCATGATTTTTTCATTGGCCTTTGTAATATTGAACAATGTGTATTATTTCCAATACTGTACTGTTCTCTCCCATTATCTGCTGGGAAGTGGGTTGTTTAATATTAACATTTTTTATTTTCCTTGATATAAAATCATTAACCATTATATTTTATTATATCAAATTATTTTATTTTTTTATTTCTCTATTGTGAATTTACTGATCCATATGTATGGTTCGTAATTATGCAACCATGTTACATAACACTGATTTTTTCCTGGGACATTTATGCACATTTTCAAATTGCCCTTTGACCGAAATATTAAAAATTGATAAAAAAAATGACAAAAACTGAAATTCTGATGGCATCAAATAAATGCAACGAAAATAATTTTAAATATCGTAAGAAATGTCGAAAAATTGTTACAATTTCATGTTTATAGTTTTAGTCGACATGGTTGATAAATAAAAAATTTACTGTGTTTATAAATCATGAGATGGTAATGAAACTGTATTGTATTTAAGTTTTGAATATGATTGCCTATCGTAAACAATCGTTCTATTTCTTAAAATTTAGAAAGCTAATGTCATTCGTGAAGGAAAAATATTAGAAATCGCTGCAGAGGGCCTCGTGGTTGGAGACATCATTGATGTCAAATTTGGAGATCGTGTACCTGCTGATATAAGAGTGATCCAGGCCAGCTCATTCAAGGTTCGTAAAATATGATATGGGAAGCTTTGTTATGAGTAAAAAAATCGTTTTACAGGTGGATAATTCGGCTTTAACTGGTGAGTCGGAAGCCCAAGTTAGAACTCCGGAATTTACAAATGAAAACCCATTAGAAACAAGAAACATTGCTTTCTTTTCTACGAATGCTGTTGAAGGTAAATTGTTTGTTTTCCTTATAGTTTTAATGTCTATATTTTTATAGGTACATGCAAGGGAGTTGTTATCAATACTGGGGACAACACAGTTATGGGTCGCATTGCTAACTTGGCTAGTGGTTTGGAAATGGGAATGACACCAATTGCCAAAGAAATCAATCACTTTATTCATATAATAACGGGGGTTGCAGTTTTCCTCGGAGTTTCTTTCTTTGTAATTGCTTTCATTCTTGGTTATTTTTGGCTGGATGCTGTCATTTTCCTGATTGGTATAATTGTGGCGAATGTTCCCGAAGGTTTGTTGGCTACTGTAACGGTAAGTTTGCATTTGTATAAGTTATTTTAAAGTGAATTTTAATCTATATTTAAAACTATTTTTAGCGATTTTGAAGTAAATCGACAACAAACTGCTTAATTATTATAATTGACTGAAATAGGTGAAAGATTTTTAGAAAATTTTCTTGAAAATCACTGCTAGATTATTATCGACATGATAAATTATGTATTCTACTTAACGAGAAAAAATAGGACATTTCCTATTCAACATTGGAAAAAATTCCCATTTGATGCGTAATTATCTTGAATGACGGTGAAATATTTTTGTTAAGCTCTACAAGGAGGTCATTAAATCAAAGGAGAAGAACTTTCTTAAAAGGAAATCTATTGTGATAAAATATATATTAAATCAATATTCATGTTAATAAACCAATATATTTTTCAGATTAATTTTTGTTATTTCTAGTCATTGTCCTATTTTAATATTAAACTTCATGACAAATCATGAAATAAAACCGATTTCTCTATAATTTTAGGTCTGTTTAACATTGACTGCCAAAAGAATGGCAAAGAAAAATTGCTTAGTCAAGAATCTGGAAGCCGTTGAAACTCTAGGATCAACTAGTACTATTTGTTCGGACAAAACTGGAACCCTTACACAAAATCGAATGACCGTTGCTCATATGTGGTTTGATAACAAAATTCAAGAGTCAGATACATCGGAAAATCAAATTAGTAATGGTTTTCTAAGATATTTATAGAAATCGATTTCTAATCGTTCTAGCTTCATCTACGAAACAGGCAAGTGATACATGGAATGCTCTTGCCAGAATTGCTATGTTGTGTAATCGGGCCCAATTTAAAAGCGGGGAAGAAGATAAGCCTGTTTTGAAGAGAGAATGTACAGGAGATGCTTCTGAGTCGGCTTTGCTTAAATGTGTGGAATTGTCAATTGGTGGAGTAACTAAATATCGAGATGAAAATAAGAAAGTTGTTGAAATTCCATTCAATTCCACGAATAAATATCAAGTAACGACTGATTTTAAACCCAAACATTTATCTAGACATTTAGGTTTCCATTCATGAGACAAATGACGGTGATAACCGGTATCTCTTAGCAATGAAAGGAGCCCCAGAACGCATTTTAGAAAGATGCTCGACTATTCTTATGGATGGAAAAGATATAGTCATGGATGAAAAATGGAAGCAGGAATTTAATAATGCATATCTGGAATTAGGTGGAATGGGAGAGAGAGTTTTAGGATTTTGCGATTACCGATTAGACGAAACATTATTTCCAAAGTTTATTTTCTCCATGTGTTTTTTTAATTTTAATGATGTAATATAGAGGATTTAAATTTAATCCGGATGATGTTAATTTTCCTCTTGAAGGACTGAGATTTGTTGGACTTATGTCTATGATTGATCCCCCTCGTGCTGCTGTCCCTGATGCCGTAGCTAAGTGCAGATCTGCTGGCATTAAAGTTATTATGGTTACAGGTGATCATCCTATAACAGCAAAGGCCATTGCTAAAGGTGTCGGTATTATTAGCGAAGGAAATAAAACTGTTGATGACATAGCTGCCGAGAGAGGAATAAGTGTTTCCGAAGTAAATTTTTTCACTTGATTGGCAATTAAATTATTTTGACAAGGTCAATCCAAGAGATGCTAGGGCATGTGTCATACATGGATCAGATCTAAGAGATATGAGTTCCGAACAACTGGACGATGTTTTAAAACATCACGATGAAATTGTTTTTGCCAGAACTAGTCCACAACAAAAATTGATTATTGTTGAAGGTTGTCAAAGACAAGGAGCTATTGTCGCAGTTACTGGAGATGGGGTTAATGATAGTCCTGCTTTGAAAAAGGCAGATATTGGTAATTTATATATTCAATAATAATTATGTGAATATTAATTATACTTGAATTAGTCAAGTTTTTTGTATAATGAAATGTAAATATTAATTTAATATTTAATTGATTTAATGATATTTAATTGATTTAATAATTAATCGATCTAATAATTATTTGAATGTATAATATTTTACAAATATATATATTTATTATTAATATTTTCATTTCTTGGAATAATTTTATTTGCTTAAGGCGTTGCTATGGGTATTGCTGGAAGTGATGTTAGTAAACAAGCTGCTGACATGATACTTTTGGACGATAATTTTGCTTCAATTGTTACCGGGGTTGAGGAAGGTCGAATTATTTTTGATAATTTAAAAAAGTCTATTGCCTACACTCTAACGTCGAACATACCTGAGATCACGCCATTCCTTGTGTTTATTTTAGCCGATGTTCCATTACCTCTTGGCACCATTACTATTCTGTGCATCGATTTGGGAACTGATATGGTATGCAAAATATGTATTTGTTACTTATTTAATTTTATTACTATAATTTTTAATGTTCAAAATATTAAGTCATAAACAACAAACGAACGAATAAACTGAACCGTTTACTCTCTTAGACTCTGGAATTCAACACAATCTATTATGATACTTGTTCAATTGATTTAAAGCAAAAGTGGTATAAGTATATAAAATAACAATATGCGCACTCTTTGATTTAATATGTAAATTGGTTTTGAATTTCACTTCTTAAGATTATATATCAATAGAAAATTGTACTAATATTTCATTGATTTTTTGATTCAAGAATCTTATAATTTAAAAAACCTTATGAAATCTCTATTAGTGACGATCAATAAATCATATGTGACGAGTGGATTTTTTACTGGTTACAAACGTTTTTTGTTTGATTTATAATAGATCAATAACTGAACAGATCAAGGTAACAAATACAGAAATTTGATGCACTAGATCGGTAATTATTATCCGATATGTAAATCTAAATTCTTTGGTGTGTTAATATTTTATAGTTAATTAATTTTTAATTATTAACCAATTAATAATTTTTCTGTGGACTTGAACTGAAATGACTTTTTTTGTTGAAAACGGATTTCAGTGCTTATTATAAAAAGTCATTCCTATCATCATTTCCAATTATAAATCATTTTGAAATCGAATTTTTTAAAATAATCTTAAATTATCACCACCAGCTGTTGGTTGGTATTGAATTTTATGATAAACAATTCATTTGTCTAATTTATAATGATTGTTTATTCCGTTTTGGTATAACACAGACTTGTTACTGGTTCTTGTTTATTAAATCAAATGAAATTGAAGGCGTCTAATCTGACTCTAATAATTTCACATAGTATGTTTATTGTGACTCTACAAAACGTGTTTAATAAATTTAATAGGAAATAGTAATGATGAGATAATTATAATTTTTAACCTCTGGTAGTGACTTGATTGATATCTGTAGGTCCCAGCT
Organism: Bipalium vagum; assembly: GCA_037834085.1. NCBI lineage: Eukaryota > Metazoa > Platyhelminthes > Tricladida > Geoplanidae > Bipalium > Bipalium vagum. The sequence goes on from JBBMKC010117992.1 coordinate 7,405, forward strand.
ATTTCACTTGCATATGAAGAGGCAGAATCAGATATTATGAAGAGAAAACCTCGTGATCCTAAACACGATAAGCTGGTTAACGAACGGTTAATTTCAATGGCCTATGGTCAAATAGGAATGATTCAAGCATCTGGAGGGTTTTTTGTTTACTTCGTTATTATGGCAGAACAAGGATTCTGGCCTAGTCGTCTGTTGGGACTGCGAAAAGAATGGGATTCAGCAGCCGTTAATGATTTAGCTGATTCATATGGCCAAGAATGGGTAAGTATTTCTAATACGTGTGTCTTTGTTATCTTTTTCTTCAGACGTTTGAGCAAAGAAAAAAACTAGAATACACTTGCCACACAGCCTTTTTTGTTTCAATTGTTATCGTGCAGTGGACAGATTTAATGATATGTAAAACGAGAAGGAATTCTATTTTCCAACAGGGCATGTGGAATCATCAAATGACATTTGGCCTGTTTTTCGAAACCACTCTTGCGGCCTTTTTAACATATTGTCCAGGTTTAGATGTAGCATTGAAAATGCAACCATTGAGGTTGGATGTTTATAATATTACTAAAGGAAAATTGACACAATGTCCTTTATTTCTAGATTCTCTTGGTGGTTACCAGCTATTCCATTTAGTGCATCTATATTTATATACGATGAAATAAGAAAGTATCTTCTCCGTAAATGGAAGAATGGCTCATGGTTAGAGAACGAAACGTATTATTAGAAATACTGAAGATTCGATTTATATTTACCTACTTTGTATATGTAAACTTATTCTGGACATTTTTTCCGCACTCAGACGTCCAAACGTAATCAATTAAGCACTTGTCTGTTAAAATATAATGTGTTCACCATTTATGAATTTTAGAGATTTTATCAGATCATGTCTTTATTTAAATTTTATCAAATTATTGATTAGCACTGTTATGTTTCCTTGTTTTGAATTCAATTATACTAATGACACTGGTTACAATGTGTTCAGCAGTCATACTACACGAACAGGAACCGTTTTGATTGATTTCTTCTCTTGTGCTGTTTTTCATTTCTGGTTTCAATGTGTGCATGTGTAACAATCGACTGTCTATTTTTAGATTTATTATTACGATTTTATACTTTCTGCAATTCAGGCGTTTTGATAATCTAGGATTTAATTATTATTTCTACTCAAATCTTTTGATTTTAACTAATAGTTTATGAGAATAGTTTTAGCCTTTCTATGATTGAAGGAATGCGTGTGTAATTTCTTGTGATGTAGTATTTATTAATTTCAATAAATCATCAATTTGTGGCACGTTTTTTTTACATAAATAGCTTTCGTTGCCAGATAAAGTTTTTATGTGAAAAAGCAAGAGGGATTTCTATTAAGTGAATGTTGAGATTCGTTTTGGATCAAATGTCAGTTGAAATCATGTGGTGAATATTATTCCTAAACCTTTATTTTATTCCCCGGATATTTGGACCGAATTATGAATGGATGATGTCCAAGTATATCTTGTCATAAAATATTTCTGATTTTATCAAATGTAAGAATTATATAGACTAATAAATCTGATTTATATATAATATTAAACGATCCTGTCGTGATGAAATCCAGTCATAACAAAGTCTTAATTCTTGGTATGAAATATCCGATTTCTTTAAATAGATAATTTCTCAATTTTATCTCAATAAATTTATTGAAATGAGACGACTTAAATTTGTTTCCCAGCAAAATTAAAAGTATTCTCAAATTTTGTTCCAATAATAACAGTAGCAGAAAACAAATTTCAAAAATTAATTATTAAGAGTAAACTTGAGTTAATCCGAATCAGCTCAACCCGGAAATCCTTTTAATATAGCTTGAATTTTTGATTTCAAGGAAGTAAACTAAATATAAATTTTCACTAGCAATATTGCTGGGATTCAAATAGATATCGTTGTTAACAATTATGATATTGAATAAAGAACCTGTGGTTTTAGAAAAATGGTTTTATGATTTTTGAAAGGTTAATTTCTAAAAAATTTTCTAAATAAAATAATTGATTTTTAAAAATTTTTCTGTATAGACGCATTTTCTATAAAATAATTTGTAGAAGCAATAATTCACATTAATTCAAAAGTTGTAAAAGCTTTTTATTTGGGTAGTTAAAATATGAATAAAAATTTTATTTATCAATTTTATTTTAAACAAACTACTTCAAAAAATTAATTAATAGTTTTTTACTTAAAATCGATTAAAATATAAATGAAATAGATATAGATAATAAATTATTTTATAAATATTAAAATGTATGATGATTAATAAATTAAAAAATTCTTAAAATATAATTGTAATTAGAATAATTAATAAATAATCAATAATATTTAATAAATAATCAATAATGTTTAATAAATAATCAATAATATTTAATAAATAATCAATAATATTTAATAAATAATCAATAATTCACATGGAAATAATTTTTAAAAATTTTAACACAATTTTATTTTTATTTAGTTATTAACATTATATTATTAAAAAATTTCATTTTAAAAGGTCTTGGATTTTGTTAAGAATGAGAATTATATTTTTTCAAATGATTTGTGCATTGATTATTAAAAAAGAGCAATTTTCAGTTACATTTTAAAAAATTCATTCATCAAAATATCGAACAAAAACCTAAAAACACCAGAAACATTATTTTCCCTATGTGTCAACAATTTTATGTCATTCCTTAAGAAAACCCTTTCTTTTCAAAGAATGTGGATAATTTCAGAGTATACCATTTTAAAAAAACTTTCAAAAATTACTTCCTGTCAATTACATATTTCGCTATTGAGCATTACTTTCATTACAGGAAGGAAGTAGAATTTCGCTGGATAGTTCCGGTTAAGTATAGAAGAGTGGCAGCATGTAAAAAAATTTTTTTGATGGCAAATAAATTAGATCAGTATTTTTCTGTTTAATTTTAACTGGAAAGTTCAAATTTTTCCTGAAGTATTGATTACATATTTTATTTATTTTATTACATAAGAAACAAGTAATCCTCCTGCGAAGCCTATAAAATTTCAGATGGATGGCAATATTGATCTAAAACAATCAGAAAATTATTTTGACTTAAATTCTTAAAAATTATTAATTAAATCATTATCAACAATAGAGTTGCATCTGACACCCGTCACAGTTTGATGTCGATAGGATTTCACAATTGTCATTTATAAAAATATTATATCAAAAAGATAAATATAAATTTTAACATTTCATGTCCTCATTTGAAGTAAGATTTTCTCAATTTGCAAATTATGCTTTTTCACCAACATAACGATGCAAGGACCTTGATTGAATAACGGTACCTGCGAAATGGTTTACAACAATATGTTTGCTAGAAAATTATTTTAGTTCTTCGAACAACAAACATGAAACGGAGAATCATTCTTCATCTCGACAATGTTAGTTTACATACAGCCCTATCAACAACAGACTTTTTATCATCTTTAAATATAGAATTATTGGGTCATCCACCATAGAGTCCCGACCTAAGTCCAAATGACTTAATGGAAAACTGTATAAATCTTTGTGGAGAATATTTTGAAAAGTAATAAAACATTTTTAGTCTTTTTGCCTTATTTTATGTCTCTATGCAAAACTTAAAAGCCAACCCTAGTATATTTTTAGTTACCACAATAAGTTCCTATCATCGATCATTTAGATTAATGTACAATTAGTTAAATTGCCTTTGTCAATAGATCTTTATTAAAAAACAACAAGAACGTACTATAAAATTCAATAATTCATACCAATTTCAATTTCTTTTCAAATTAAAAAGAATAATGTTATAAGTGAAAAGTAATTGGGCCATTAAAACAATCAATATCAAATTTATGTCAAATAATAAATCGATAATGAAAATAACAATTATTGGAATTTTATTAATGGTCATTTTAATAAATTTTAAAATGTAATGAATCTAAAAAATGTGAATTAATGATATATTAATAAGAACTCTATAAAATTTCCTCTCATTGGTAAAGACAATTCTGAAGCTTTGGTTAACAAGATTAATATTTTTGGTCTGTCATTTTCCGACTGAATTTCACCACCCTTAGGTGAATGTGGAATGGTTATCATTTTTAGATATCATGGCAAATATAATTAATGATACAATGGACATAGCTGTCAAGAAAGTGAAGGTTTGTAGCGTTTATTCATTAAAAGAAAACCCATTTCTTTCTTCTCATGACCAACTGGTTTTCAAGTACTTTTCCAATGTGTTATTGACTAAATGAGCCAGTACCGTTAAATTATATTGAGTATATATTTTTCTTGAACTCCATTGGTATTCATTATACTGAATATTTATTAGTCTGGGTTTAATACGGGAAATCAATATAATTAATAGTTATTACCAATATCTTTTTTTCGTTGTTTATAGAAACATTTTCTCCTTTAACCAAATTGGATTATGTTTTTAAGACAACCAAAAAACGTAAGCTGCAATTTGAAAGGGTTGCTTAATGATTAAGATAGATAAAATCTCTTTTAAAATAATATGATTTTCTTATCTTTTCGAATATATTTTTTTACTCAGAAATGCTTTGTTTTACATATTTGTTTCTTGTTCTTCCTGTCTTCGAAAACAATCTTCGACATTTTTAAAGCTTTTTTAAAAATGTCGTATAATTTTTTTCAACATTAAAGTGTTTCTCCGTTCCATGTTTTGTACGGATTTTGTTTTACTTTATCACTGTTAGTTGAAAATTAATCGGAGATACCGGGATTTGAATTCAGGACCTATCACATGCACATGGACTACTCTGACCGCTGAGCTACTACATCCTCTGACTAACATCCTCTCATAACCACAAAGTTTCTGAAATCAACAGGTCCAATATTATTCTTTAGTCGTTGTGAAACTGTTCATGAGGACAAATTGTTTAATGAAAATAAAACGAACAGAAGTCTCGATCACGAAGGTTTTAATTTTTGGATATTTTTTAATGGTTTTTGAGAAAAACAAAAATACAAAATACAAATAGAAAATTTACTTTTCATGTGAAATATTGATTAAACCCAAAAAATTAGGAAATTAATTTATTTTTTAACAAAAACATATTGACTTAATATTTGGTTTAGTATTTGATTGAAAATATTTCGAAGATTGTTTTCAATTATTTCTCAAAAATAAAATTATAAAAATTCTCGATATAAAAATTCCGACTAATTCATGTATAATAAAGGAAAACAAATTTTCCTGTAAAATTAAAAATATTATACAAAATAAATAAGAAATCAATAATATCAAACTGAATTTTCTTCTCAAAAAATCAATATTTAAGAAAGAATTTTATTAATGTTTTAATAATTCAAGACCAGAACTAAAACGATAATTAATTGTCGTCAGGATATATAAACAAAATCATTACTGTAATTATAAGCTATAATCTAAAATTAATATAATATAATATAATATAATATAATATAATATAATATAATATAATATAATATATAATATATATTTTATATTTTATAATATTTAAAAGAAAAGATTTCAAAATTTGAAATTGGCAATAAATACCCCCATTAAATTTTCCTAAAATTCACTTGAAATTCTTCATATTCTATTTCTATGATTGATTGGCATTTATCTAATAACAATAGTCAATTATCTTCTTTTAACGAATCCAAGTACTATGATATTTTATGGAAATTAAATTCTAAATTAGCTTCTTTTTATGCTCAAATATTACGGATCTTCTGAAGCTGGAAAATCAAAATTATACTTTCCGTACAAGTAGCCAGTTGAATTTTAGGCCTTAATCTACATATTTTTATCATTAAATACCATACACTCATGGAGGTTTTCGTTTAATGATTATTTATTTATATTTACAGCTGTTTTTAGTGATACAAGTACTTTTCATATTTCATATTAATTAATATTAAAATAATGATAAAATAATATTATAATATTATAATAATTTATATTAATGAAGTTATTAAAGAAAAACTTCGAATTTCCTTTCAGGAAATAACATTTTGGAAATCTTTTCAAATATTTTAAGTAATGTTTAGGAATATTTTGATATTACAAATTGCTTTCTTCTCTTAAGAGTTAAAATTTATAAATTGATTTATTTATTTGAAGTCATTCTCAAAAAAAGTAAAAAAATTGATTATAAAAAATAGATTTAATAAAGAGTTTTAAATTATTATAATAATTCAACTCACAAAGTACTGAAAATAAAACTTTTTATTATATATTATATTATATAAAAATTTCTGTACTATGTTCCTGGTATCTCGGTTTCTAGCATTTTAAATATCACAGATGAATTATCAAAAATATATTATTTTTTTAAATTTATTAATAAAATTAGTACCTTTTGTGATTTCCAGCTTTTTTAGTTTTAAATATTGTTCAGTACTGACTCCAATTTTTGAAGTATCTTGTTAGGTTTCAATCAGTTATTAGTATGATAATTAAATCCCATCATTTTGTTATACGATTAATTATTATTATAAATATCGTGTATTTTTCATTGGAATAAACTTAAAAAGTAATATTGTAATATATACATAAAAACTTAGCATTTGTTTTAACTGATTAAAAAGTTTATTTATTTTAGCGATAATGCAAAATCATAGACCAGGAAAACAACATTTGCGGGAATCATCATTTCTTTGCTACAATTTAAAGAAATCAGCAGGAAAGCAATAGATTGATTCAAAGGATCAAGATTTCTTTTACCGCAGAATCCATTTTCTGGCAGAAAAATGGTCCATGGTAAGTGCCCATGGAAAATATTTTGACTGAAATAAATGTTTTGTTATTTTTAAATAAACAATTTAATTTCCATTAAAAATCGATGGGAATTGATTTTCACAGCTAATATCATAAAAATGGAAATTCTTTTCGTCTGCTTCAAAAGTTAACTATATAAAAAGTAGATTTAAATTTCAAACTATTTTTCTTATTATTTATATTTGTATTTTTTGTATATTATTATTAAAATTAAAATTATTAAAATAACTATTATAATAAAATTATTATTATCATTAAAATTATATTTTTATTAAAATTATTATTATTAAAATGATTTTGAGATATATATTTTATTATTTTTATTTAAAAAATAATTTTTTTTTGGAAAATAAGCAAATGTGTTTTGAAAAAAATGTTTATAATATCTGAGGATTTTTAAAAAGTCTGAAAAGTTACTATTGATTTCCTCAAACTTGCAGAAGGACCTAAATATTCAGATTTGATAATTGTTAACTGTTTCAGTATCATAAGCTGTTAAATAGATTCATAAGACATTTGCTGTCAATAAGGGCCTTTTTGAGAGAGCAATTTGGCAATTGTATATAAAATATGATTGCATGAATACAATTTTTTTATACATAATCTATAAAATGCTCTTTTCTTCCTGAGTGAGAAAAGAAAAATATTTAGTACAATATGCAGGTAGGAATTTTGTGAGACCTCAGTGTATATTGTAGCATTAATTGTCAGGTCTGATATTTTAATTAATGACAAAGTAAAATGAAAATTATTACAGTAATGTTTTGAAAAAGATTTTTAAGTTTAGATTGAAGTTAACGATTTTTTCATCGATTTTTTAATTTTAAATGAATTTATTAAAACTACTCCAATCATATTACAGCTTTTGTTATAATTAAAATATTAATAAAATATTATATTATTTTAATAAAAATATTTCAAGATTGAAAACTATTCAATCCAAACATGCAAAATTGCAGAATTTTACTGCAGTCTCAGATTTGGTAAATAAAATTGATTTTATTATTATTATTACAATGAATATTTATAGCTTGAAATTGATGAAGGCGTACACGGATCACTAAATGAAGATGACTTGATTAATAAACTGACTCCGAAAACAGTGACAATCCAGTTAATTTAGAAGACTTATCTACAGAAATTGTTTGGTTATCGACAGCTATAACAGCTTTCAAAATAGTATGCGATTAATTTTTTCAATATTAAAAATTCCGTGAAGAGCACATCAAAGCAATTCATATATTGTCAGATACGTTTTAATGATTATAGAAAATCTCTACAACCCATTGTTGAATATTAACAAACCAATTGTATTTAAGGACATCGATCCTATCAATGTCGCGATTTTTAAAATTGCCTTAATAAGGGGTTTGGTTGTATATTCTACTTCTTAAAATATTACTTATAGACTTAAGTTTTAGTTTTATATGCTTGGTATTCGTTTCTATCTTTAACTTAATCAAAGTTCTTGGTTTAAAATTTTATTTAGCAGCTGGTAAATAAAATTGATAAAGATGTAACATCATTTCAGATCTTCCTCTTTTAGTTTCTACATTTGATAAGTAGTAAGTAATATTTTTTTGATATATATAGTAATAAAAGTAAGGTCATTCAAAATTTACCTTTTTGAACATTTTGATTCTAAGTTTAGTCTTACTTTATCTCTTTAACAGATTTCTCTATTAGAATTGGTATTGTAAACTTCGCTATCACTTCGAATTCACATTAGCTTAAAGGTTTCAATTTCAGTGATCATGCTTTGATGAGTTATCTAAAATCAAAATCAAAACCCAGTTCAATTAATCATCGATAAGAATTTATTATATTCTGATAACCTAATATCACAATCGATGCAAAGGAATTATTTAGGAATTTAATCGATTAATTTTTATTCAAAAATCTTTTTTATTATTTTGGTCATAAATCCTCATTGATTGAAATTATTTTGAATAACACTTAACAGTTTTGGTTAAATAATAATAAAAACTTTTCAATTTTAATATTAAGCTTATTTTTGTAAATTACATAAATTAGATATATTTTTCTTATCATATTTTATATCATTATTATTATTATTATTATTATTATTATTATTATTATTATTATTATTATTATTATTATTATTATTATT
>JBBMKC010118103.1:0-16289 GCA_037834085.1 Bipalium vagum
AATAATAATAATAATAATAATAATAATAATAATAATAATAATAATAATCGGAAAAATAATTAAAATTTGTGGGAAAATCTGTAACAATAGGTACAATAGATATTAATTATTTATCGATGTGTTATAATAAAGATATCGTCGGAGTATTTACTTCCTTTATCTAACTTTGTCTTGGCGTGGAGACAAAGTTAGAAATAATGGGCTATTGTTGGAAATATTCGTCTCTGGTCGTAGGGGTTGATGATTGTAGCACCAATTATTGAAAAATTATTGCAGCGTAGTTATCAATAGAGTTTGAGTTTGCATTTTGAGGAAGAAAGAATATTATTGTTGGAAGACGGACAATTCAGAACCTATTCGCAACGATGACTACGGAGATTCTAGTAAAATTTTCTTTTTGCCACGTCTACGATATGTCAAGGAAACAAAATTATACAATAGGACGACCCGGGGACCCCTTGAGGTCATTTTCTTGATTTTATTTTAATCTATTTTATTCATTTTTGTTTTTGTTTGTGATCATTATTTATCGTACTCTTTGAACATCATAACTTTTAACATTCGCTTCCACTGAATTGATTTTCTTAGACAATTGATCAATGTTGATTTTTCGTCTAGAATTGATTTGAATTGTGATTTTTGGTGGTTCATGTGACTAGTTTCGCATTATAATAAAATTTTACTGTGATTTGCTATGATTAAATCATTGTGCGGATAGAGTATTATCGTGGGTGTTTTGATTCTATAGATAAGGTTTTATTGTGAGGAGTTTGATTCGAGTTGAGTGTAAACCGAATAACGAACACAACATTATAAAAGTGAAGAGTTCCGGGTACGCAAGTTACTGTCTCAAAATATAATAGTAACAATAACCTGAATGTCGAGGTGTTAGTTTTACTCTATAGTTATTACTACTAATTTTTATCTCTTGTAAAATAAAATTTAAACATCTTTCAGTAGTATTTCGAGTAGAAATTCTATATTGAAAAACTCGTGATCTAGTATTTATATAATAATGATATTTGATGAAAGTGATTGAATTAAAGTCATCTACTCTAGATTCATGAAATGTCAGGAAAAAGATATTCTTCAAAAAGTATAATGTTATCTATAGCTCTTCAATCATCAATATTTATATTTAGATTTGCCATTTTTAAAAAAGAAATTTGACTTTTTTATATATAATTTTTTTATATATATTTATTTATTGATATTATTCTGAATCAATCATATGATAAAATTCATATATCAATTTATTTTTATGTAAACTCCTTTTCATAAGAAAAACTATCAAAATAAGAATTATTTCCCAACAAAATAGTACACAAAAATGTAACAATGCTTCTCAGTTATTACAATCAATCAACAAATAATAGACGATTACAAAAATCTTGCATCAAAGAATGTATCAAAATTGTTGGGTTATAATAAAAAAAAGTTTATAATAATTAATAATAATAAAAATAAGTTCATAATAATAATAATGATAATAAGATAAGGACCAATCTTCAGTCGAGGTTGAAAGGAAGAATTATACTCCACCGTGGCAGTTAATAATTCCTTTTGTCTCGTCGTGGAGACAGAGATAGCAATCAGAGGCTATTGATGGAAATAGCCGTCTCGAAGCGTAGAGATTAGTGATCTTAACCCAATCCCTGCGACTATATAAAGAGACGGCTGTTCTCATCAATTGCCCACAATTTTTTAGACAATCTGCGAGCGAGATACAATTCGATTCTACGACAATCTGCGAGGCAACTTAAGTCGGAGAGAAAGTTCCAATTATTCCAGGTCTTCTAACAAGTGAATATGACAGCGCAAATGGATTTAACAAGGAGACCCAGCGAACTTGGGAACCCCTAGGCGACCTGAGAAGAGGGCTATCAGGGAACCCCTTGTCGCACTTGGTGAGACCGTTTATATTTTTTTGTGAAAATTTATGAGACTTTCTTTGTGATTCTCTCTCTCATCTCTTTCATTTTATTAGTAGTGTGTTTATTTTATCATTATTTACTTATTTCGTTTTTTGTTGTAGTGATTGATATATTGGGATTAGGTTTTTGTCAATAAAGTTTTATTGAGGACGTTTTGGTTCAGTTCATATGGTGCGGATACAGTATTATTGGGGATGTTTTGATTCAGATAAGATTTGAGAGGGAACGATCACATTTTATAAAAGTTAGGAGTCACGAGCACACGTTACTACGTCAAAGTATATTAGTAACACAATGAATATATATATATATTCAATATTCATCAAATTAAAAATAATTAATTAATAGATTAATTCAAAAAAGAATTGTCTTTTATTTTATTTATTATCATTATCTTTAATTAATATTATATATTTATTTTATATTATTTTGTATTGCTTATTCATATTATTTTTCAAAACCCAACTTTATTATTTGTTATATATTATAGTTCAATAAATAATTTTTAGCAATTTATACCTAATTAATAACAATTATTCCGCATTAAATATATTTAATAATACCTAGAAAATTTAGTATAAAAAAATCTGTTTGAAGACAAAGTGACGAATAAAAAACAATAAAATTAAAATATTATGTTAAGATACTGAATTACATCACCTCTCAAATTTATTTATTTGTTCATATGACAACCCCATTATCTTGTCACTTTACCTATTACCATCATTCCAGCCATCTGCAAATTGTTCTTATATGAAAAATGATTGGTTGCCATTGGTCCAATCTTCATATAATGTTATCTTTGTTGTAACTGATTTTTGTGTGTGTAAACGCATAAATTATTTGCGTGCACACATATTCCATAAATTCTAAAATTTAGATATTCTCAATTTTTAATTTTAAGGATAATTTAAATTATAATCATTAATATATAATTAAAATAATTTATTAAGACATTTTCCAATACTTGGTTTTAATTTAAATTAAATTAAAATAGTAGTTTTAATTTAATTGAAATAATAAAAAAACATTTTACATACAAATAAAAATACATAAAATATTTTTAAAACCATAAAAAAATGTTATTTGACAATTTTATAAAAAAAGGAGTAAGAATATAAAATAATCTAAAACTTAAAAATTACTCATTTTTTAATAAATTAATTTCAGAAATATTTATTGATATTATCATTAATAATAAAATTAATTAAAATATTTTATTATCAGAATGTTCTCTATTCTGAATCATGTAAATGCAAATATGGAAAGAAAATAAATCGGTTCTAATTTTTCAAATGATCAATGGTTCTTTGTGGTACCTTAAAATGATTTTCTTAAGGTGTAATTTTAAAATCTAATCAATTTTATTAAAATGTCTTATTAAATAATCTTTATGAAGACTGAAAGAAAACAGAATCATATTTACAACTAGAAAAAGACCTGGATAGTTTGTGAGGAGGTTTCAGATTTCTCATATTTCATTATTGTATTATTTTTTAGTGTTATCATCTAGCTGATTCCATTCAAGAAATCATTTCAGTACAATGTTAATTGTTTTTTGACTAGATGTCAAGGTACATATAAGTTAATATGGCCAATTTTATTGACATTCTAAGCATCTAGAAAACCATACGTTCGTGAAAAAAACTTTTGAAGATTATGAAAATTATTGTTCGTAAAAGATCACTGACCAGCACCAAAATCGTCATTGAAAGTAGAATGGTTGACCCAAAGATAATCCATTTTCAGCTTGATAGATTTCAAAAGCTCATTTATTACTAGCTGTTACCATCACATCAAAAAAAAATTCGAATGTGCTTTGGTCGCAATTGATGGTCGAAAATTGATGATTATAGAATAAAATATGAAAAACGCAGATCTCTCGGATCAAATTATCAGTATTTGACTGAGATGTCTTCATGCTTCAAAGTCATATACTGATTACCATCTTTTCCTTACCACAAAATTCCGTGGACCAAGAAATTCATTGACAAGGAGTCCATTAAAACTCACGTTGGCTCTTTTTTTACCAATAAGACTCCTGAGTTATACAATGATGTTAGTTGAAAAACCAAGGTAATTCAAAATAATAGTAAACTTAAATAGGAAATTATAATGTTGCTGTTATAATAATATTTTTTGATTTTAGCTCAGAAATTTTTTTCAATAAATATATTATTGGATTTCAGGAGGCTTTCAAATATTTTTTTGTAAACACTCTGGCAATAATACGACTTTAAATATGATTTTATTAGTGTATTCTGTAAAATAAACATATCCTAAAATATATTTTCTCATTTTAGTTTTTAAGTGCATATCTAATAAATAATTAGTTAAATTTTGCATGACTAGTTGAAATTAAACTTTATTAAAAATCTTTTGATCGTGTTTATTTAAATTAATTTTATATTTAACTTTGTAAATGAAAATTTAAATTAATTCAAACAAAAGTATTTAATTCTTCAAAAAATTTAATTTAATATTTTTTATATATATCTGGAGTAGAATTATTACCTCATAATTTAAAACTTTTCCTGAAACTCAAATCAAAAATTATAAACAACCTCTTTTTATCTGTAAAATTATCAAATTAATACAAAATTATTTTAGTGAACACGTTTTGGCAATAAAATATATTTTAACCACAATCTTAATTTTTAAAAATGTATCACAACGTTTCATAACGTTATCAGCTTTATAAAAATCAAATTATAAAATAAAATGATAATAATATCAACTGATAATTCATAAAAAATATAAATAATTATTAATTATACAATTTTGATAAATAATTATAAAAAGATAGAACTTTAAGTTAATAATTATTCAAAACAAATTTAATTTTCTTTGGTTTTGTTAAGTTGGTATCATTTCTTAGTTGCCCAATTCCTAAGTTTTGAATTTTACAATTCTTATATTTACTTTTAAATATTAAATTAAAGTTTTAGTAATTGTATCTATTAAAAACATTTAACTCACGGAGATTTATAACATTTGAAGATCAGTTATTTTATAAAATACTGAAAAACTCATTTTATAAAAATATTCTTTATATTATATTTCAATGATAATTTATCTCCAAGTTATTTTTAAAATATTTTATCATATCTTTTAACAAAAGACCAAACTAATGTTGTAAAGCAGGCTAATAAAAACGTTTGTTTCCATGTTTTTTTCATATTTGTTTCCAAGAGTCAATTTTCTAATCTGAAAAAATATTGATTTCATTCCAGTGTATACATATGTTAACAGCCAGACAGTAGATACTCAAACCCTATAGCAGATAATATGGTGGAAGTACAAAACCGGTTTGGGGGTATAAGGTTAGCCAACGAAAATTATCAACTTCACCAAATGCTGATAAGATAAAACCGGTTGAAATTTCAATAAAATCTATTTGCCTCCATACCGATAACAGACAGACCAACACCAATCAAATGTCAGATAATTGTCGCATGCTTTACGGCACACATACAGCATAATTTTTATAATTGCTCTTTGATTTGTCGCTTATTCAGTATCATTATTATTATTAAATTATTATTAGCTCACATGTTACGAATTTGAGATTATTATTTCTAATCTAATCCAAATTTCAATATCGTACAAAGGTAAGTGTCGTCACATCACAAGTGGGTTTAATATTATCATTTTAAATTTTAATCATTATCATTGATGATTGCTCTCCTCATCTAAAATTTAACTGTTCGTTATCAAAACTGTTTTGATAATATGAAATGTTAACTGCTGATACTCATGTAAATAGCCCATTGAATGTTTTATTAATATCTATTGGCATTTTTGTTATTGTGTTTAATACTTTCCATATTTAGTATAGATAAAAATTTAACTCAATGATATTTCAGGACAAAATTACACCTAATGGATATTATTTCACCGAAATCAACATCAAGTAATATTAATACCCTAATCTCCTATCCAGCTTGTCAAAGTATTGAACTGCAATCTAATGATATATCAATCAGCTTGGCTAATGCTCAAAACTTCCATGAAATGGATCACAAAAACAGTTATGGGTATAAAATAACAAATAATGAATCAAAAGTTAGTCCATATATCGCTCAAACAAATTTAACAGAATGTATGGGAGATATTAATAACGAACTAAAAAATCAAAACGCCCATATAAACTATGGAAATGGAATATCATTTTCCGAGTTTTCCAAATTGTCAGAAAGTAGTATTCACGGTTATTCACCGTATTGTTTTTCCAGTAAACTATTTCCTATTCCCAACTTTCAAGAGAAAGCTATAATAAATGACAATTATTCAATAAAATCCCCAGGAACCTTCATTGCTGAATCAAATGACCATCAAAGCACTGGTAACAACGGAACATATATTTCAAGCATGAATTCATACCGAACCGTTATTCCAGCCCATTTTCATTTATTTAACCAAAATTCTTCAGAATCAACATCATTTTACAATAATTCCTGGAACAATTATCCTTTTCAATTATCTCCAACTTATCCCATTCAAAACCTCCCGGATTCAACGATTAATTGGACCACCACAAATCAGATTCCAAACAACAATCTGGTCTTTAGTCCTTGGGGTTGCAAAACAAACCTCAATCTTCCTCCAATTAATGAATTTGGTTCAAGTAAGAAAATCGATATATGAATATATATTTAATTTGAAATTATTTCCTTTATTATATATTAAAAATATAGATAAATAATTTCTTTATACATTGGTAATATAATTCAGACAAGCTAATTGTTTGAATGATTATTAACCGATAAGATAAGCACTGGTATAGGCTAATGCGTTGACTGTTCTAACTGATTTATCTTGCAGTTGATAAAGTTTCTACTATCTAAAATCGAGTCTATATTTGCTTATGATAAATTGTGTAAATAATCAAGGATTTCTGAAATATAAAATTAATTACTCTCAAATCATAAAATTTTTAAAATCCAGATTGCGATGTCAGCAGAGAATGCGTTAATTGTGGAGCTAGCAATACTCAGTTGTGGTCTCGCGACAATACGGGATATTATTTATGTGATGAGTGTGATAGGTTTTCACAAAATAATAGTCGAAACATTGAAAAGATTCCTACAAACCAAGTGACATCCAGTACCGAAAACGAATTCCTAAAAAAGTCAAATGTGGTAAATTGTGTTGATAAAATTTTTTTTATAAATTCTCAATAATTTTATTAAAAAACAATAATAGAGCTTTCAACAGTATGGAAAGAGATCGGATCTTGAATGTAGTAACTGCAAAATTACAAAGACATCTCTATGGAGAAGAAATAACGAAGGAGAGCCAGTCTGCAATGCTTGTGGTTTGTACTTCAAACTGCATAAAGTTGGTAGATTTGATATTCTATATATTTGATATTGTATAATGTCTTGCGAAAAACTTTATTAAATAATAATGTTTTAGTCGCTAAGACCACTTTCGATGCGGAAGGAAGGAATACAAACAAGAAAGCGAAAGAGGAAAAATCAGCTGAAACCAGTATCAACACATGTTACCAATAGTCAAAAAATTCCTTCTTCAGAATCATCAACCGAGCAAAACCAGGTTTGTTTTCCATTTTGTAAATCATACTTATAAAATCATAAAATTATGAGACATACAAATGACTTACAATGACACGTGTTTGATATTGTGATAATAATCATTGTTTGGTGTATGGAATCCATCTTATCTAATAACTATTTTTTTAAATGAAATTATCTCTTCCTGTTTCAAAATTGATAAAACCATCCGGTTTATTTAAAATTGTTGAAATTTAATATTTTTTATTAATTCATTATAATTTTCCAATTTCAGTTTATCAAATCAACTGAGAATTGTTACAATTTAATTTCCGAAAACTCTCCGACATATATGCCGAATATTCAACCATATAACCGAATTTTAAATTCAAACCAATATCTTTATCAGACCAATGAAAACTCGATAAATCAAGTATTGATTTTTCATTTTATAATGAAGTTCTGAAATTTGAAATTTTTAGTCTTATTTAAATTCTTCTCTGAAGAACAATAATCCTTTCTATGATTCTGACAGCATACTCTATTCACACAATTCCAATAAAATAAAGGATGAACCCCTTTCCATAAGCAATGAACAGAAATTATATTCAACCGTCAATGATAAAAACGAAGTGGTCAATTCCATAGTAAGGATAAACGAAATCTCAAGCAATTCGAATTCGAATTAATTATCCTGATCTACTTTTATAACTATATTTAAGAAATTGTACTTCTGAATATAATTTTAATGATAGAATTTTATATCTAAAATGTAATTTTATTAAAAGTATGCATTTAAATGGTGCAATTTATGTGGTAATTATTTTATTATTAAATAAATGTCGTTTGTAAAGCTTTATCTTATGGCTTTTAGAAGTTCGGCAGAAAAATATTTTTATTTTTATCATTTCACATAAGATAAAGTTTTCAAAATTAAATGTTATTACTGTCAATTTTTTAGTATTAAAGTAAATAATACATTAATGCATATATCCAACAAACATAGATTAAAACAATTTTATTTGTTTTAATAAAATCTTCGCTGTTATTTTTATTTAAACAAATATTTTTTTTACTAAATACATGGTAAATAATTATTCTTTAAACACCAATAAAACTAAGTTTAAAAATTTTCGAAAACCTAACAAATCTGTAACTACTTACTATTTATTAATTTCTACTTTATCTAATAGCACCAATAATTCAGAAAAGTGGACATCGGATTATAGATTTAAAAAATTAAAGCTCAAAGTAACTTATAAATAAAAAATATGTATCTTCAAAAAATTATTATCGAATTTCATTATTTTGTCTTTATTTTTTTATAACATTTTTACATTGAAAAAGACAAGAAAATTAATTTTATCCTAAGTTTGTTTCTTTACTTATTTGTTTTTTCTTATTTTAAAATCTGATGATGGTTAATTTATAAATTTTTCAATATAAATTATGAATTTTTCTTTCAAAGAAATGTTGGGTAAAACGCACGTTAACAATGATCTTCGTCGATTAATTATTGAGGATAGAAGGAAACGGTGAAAAGATATTTTTTTACCTCTGAAGAAACTATGGAAGAAACCGTGCGGTAATTGAGTTTTTCAAAATGTGGGAACTGTGCGTGGACGAAATGTGACTTTGTTGACTCCAATAAATTGCGAAAAAATTTTATTTCATAAAATATTCGTTGGTGGTTGTACCAGTAATATATTTCAAGAATTTCTTAAAGACCTCGATGAGTTACAAGATTATTACAAGATCATAACATTTCATATGGCTGTATTTTCCGGGATAACGCACGGCCACATACCGCTAAAACATAAAATTTTTTGATGTAGAAATGAAAGATCCATTTTTCCTTCCCCATTTACAAATTACCTGACAAATTAAGAATTTCCTTAGATATTTATCAAGGTTTCATTCTTTAAATTTATCAGAAACGTTTCCCCATTTATTGGCCGTGTAAAATTTTTGTCCTGGTAACTGCTTTAAGTCTGCCTTTACACAGGTATCATCATCCAAAATCACAGTCGTATTTCTAAATAACTTTAGGCTATAATTTACGTGCTCTGGTTTTTGCTAATTTATTCTGGTTTTCCCTGGGATTTGGTGCAACATTAACTTTATATGAGTGCAGCCCAGCCTGTTTACGCACTTTTTGTATGTAGAACGAACATATATTCACTCTTTTGGCAACATCTCTCACCAAAAGTCTTGATTACATTTAAAGGCTGTCACAACTACTTTTGCATTTTGTGGTTCCATGTAACCTATTTTTCGGTCACTTCATTTCTTTTTTTCCACAGAAAGAGTCTCTTTATATTTTTAAGAGAACTTGTGACAGTGAATTTTGAGACCTTTACCTGTCTGGCAATATCTTCATGGGAATGTGAAGATTTTCGAAATTAATTTTCGAATCTCGCATTGCGGCAAAGCCATTGGTATAAATAAAATTGATTTGCTGTTTGACTTTTCTTTATATTATGACTAACGCAACACTGATTAATGGTGTCTTTAAACAATTCGTATATTATTTAATATTTATGAGTTTTAAGTTTTTTTTCGACCAAGTTATTCCGTGCACATAATGCTACTGGCGCTTCCGACGTTTACAATTCATACTTCCAACGTTTCATGTAATCTCATTAAAATTTTAAAATCCTTTGAATTCTCTTCTGGCTTTGAAAAAATCTTTTGAATATTTTTATTAGACTCTAACTCTATATTTTTCTGATAAACAAAAGAAAAAATAATCTGCTTTTTATAGATGTAAAGATTGACGGACAACCCCAATCTTAACTCTCGGGCAGTCTATTTCTATGCATAACTCAAAAATAAACTAAATTAATTTCCCGGCCTTATTTGGGGCCTGTCGTTATCTCAACAATGAGTTTACGTCAATTTCATTAATTTATTTTATTTTATCAATATATATTATAGTGTGGCATTCGAAGAGATAAAAGAAGTGAAGAGTGGTTTAAGTCAAACAATCCAAACCAAACATATAATTTAAATTTTGACAAACTTTGCAATTCAAACTTAAACAACAATAGAATAGAAAGTTTTATGATTCAGAACAAGAAATAGTTTTATTTTTATTGAAGTATTTTATACTTGTTTATGAGTATTATAAATAAATATTGTAAAATTTTATAAAATATAATTAATTAAATAAGAACTAAACAAATAAGAGCTCATTTAGTATACTCAGATTTATTTTACATTACACTAATTTGTTTTAAATACATTAATTATTTTAGTGAATGAAATCGCACATTTTAATTTCATATTGTAAACTAGTTAAATATCACATATAAATGTATTAAAATTTTATGTTAAATAAATGCGATATAGTTTATTTGGAAATATATGTTTAAAATTTTTTAAAAATTTTAGATATGAATTCAAATTTAACAAAAATCAATGCTAATAAAATCATTTTACAAAGTATACTCGATTGGTATATCAACTTTTTTATTTTTTTAAAACCATTTTTTATGATCCACTTTTTAAAATATTTTTAATAAGAATTGTGAGAATGGAGTTTTCAGAAATAGTAGGATTTCTTATTTTTCAGAAAATATTTTTGATATTTAGATGAAGAAATATAAAAAGGTGAAGTTACTAGTAGTGTATAATTTGTGTTACATATTTACATTTTTCATGATCACAAATTTTATTTTTTACAAGAATCATCAATAAATATAATTTCATCATTATCACAATAAGTCACTTTTATTTAAACTATCCTATAAATTATATAATCTTAATCTTGCCTTAATAATTGTATATAAAGCCATATAAATATATGTTGTCTTATTAAGCTTATTCCATTCATCTTTTATGTGATATCTCATTAAACAAACTTTATTTAAAACAATTTGAGTTCTTTCTTTATATTTATCATCAAAGATGATTTTACAGGTCATCATAATAACTATGGGCCCAAATTTCATTAATTTTTCGAGCAGTTTCACCTGGTTTTGTACCGAGTCGAAACTTAGAAAACAAAATTGACGCAAATAGCGACACGACATCCTAGATTAAAATCGGAAGGGAGTCACATTTTAATTTAAAAGCAAAACAGACTAATACTACAGGCTTTTAAGTACATATAATATTAAATAATCTTTAAATAAGTTATTTGAGTTATTTACAATTTTAATGTATATAAATAAAAAATGTGCAAGACTTTCTGAACAGCCTAATAGAAAATAAAGTTGAACTTCGAAATCAATTCAGGTCTTTTATCAAGGTTAATTGAAATATTTATGAATTTAATATTTCTTATATAACATCAGTGTATAAATGTTTTTTAGAATTCAAGCTTACAAAATGATTTTTAATTAGCGGAGCGTTTTATGAGAGCGCATCGATCTTAATAGCGATCACTTTTGTTAAATTTAAATAACATACTATATAGTTACTAAAGTAAAGCTAAAAATTAATTACTTTGAGATTAAAATAATCATTTAAAACAAAAACAAGATGATGTAGCTATATCGAATGAAATCCGAAAATAAATTTAGAAATATATTAAGTCATAATATATTCTAACACGTTAATTTTTTAGATACTTGATAATTGTAATGAAGAATATTTAGATGTCATTAAAATTTCAGAATTACATATTTATTTTTTTCCTAATTCTAAGAGTTAACACGAAAAATTTCAAAATATTTCCTTTTTATTAATATTACATCCCTGGCCAATATATAAAAAATCAATATAATAAATAATACAATAGAATTAATCAATATTACTATAGCTTTTTAAATTCAAATTTGATACTTTACCATTAAATTTGTATTTCGCCACATACCACGCGTTTTATTTGCTTTTATTCTTGTTTGTAAAATGAGCGATACAGAAAGAAAAATTTGTCGATATTTCAACACTCTTGGGGGTTGTTGGTATGGCGAAAAATGTAAATTTATCCATCTGCTTAACAAAAAGCCTCCTTGCAAATTTTTTGGGTTTGTAAAATACAGTTTCATAAAATAAAGTAATAAATGATAACTATAACTGTAGGTCATCATCAGGATGCAGATTCGGAGATTCCTGTCATTTTAGTCATGACAGAATACCCTTTAAGTCGGTTGAGAATTACGAAATCGGTATCTCAGAAGATATCAAAGAAGTAAAACAGGTAAAATAAAATATTTGAGCGGATTTTTACTTTGAGATAGGATTACAAAGAAAACATGAACCCAAGTGAGTTAACAGGAACAAATAACAACAATATGGAACAAAATTTAAATATTACAACTAATATAGATATAATGATTAGTAACGCACCAGTTCCGGAAATAACCATTGATTTTTCATCCAAAGAATCAAGCATGGGTGGAGAGATTGAAGTCCATTGTGGTAAAATGTTTCGAGCTAATCTTGTCAATTTTTATGTATTATAATATACAGGTTCTTGTAAACGTCTACTTGACAAGCAAACTAATGAGAGCTATTGCAACATACTTAAAGATCATTATTTAGAAAGCTTTTTAGATAAGGAAGGTGATCATGTCAAATATGTAAAATTTAAGGCAGCTCTTGACCCAGGACAAATGTACTGGTGTAAAACTTGCATTCTTATATTTGAAAAACCGTGGTCATTATTTCAACATATGGCTGATAAAGCAAAAGGAAATAAAGTCCAAAGATGGGAGAAAAAAATACACCTCGACTGGCTGGATACAGTTGCTGGACTTATGGCTGGTTAAGAAATTAAAAGTTTTAGTAATGAGAATATTATATTTTTCAGGTTATGATTTAGGACTATTTAATCTTGGAAAATTAAGAAATGATTTGCGAAATTTATTAGCAGACCAACATACAATTGAAGAAGAAATGGAAGCAGCAGCAGTAACAGCGGCCGCTATGATGCAATGGCTGAATCCAGCAACAATCGGAAATCCATGGAGATTACAACAGCGAGAAATGATGAGAAAAATTGAACAGTTGAACCGTCAAATGTATCGAAAAGGAGGAAGAGGAGTGAACTGGGCATTGCTTACAGGAAATGGTACGAATAATTTCGTATTAGGGTCTCCTAATATTCCTGGACAAATTACTAATACCCCAAGTTCAGTGGTTTCATCAAGAGGAATGATAAGCAATGTAACAAGCAATGGTGCAAGTTATAATCGTTTGCCGATTGAAGCAAGTGGCGATTCTGCTGAAATATGCGGTTTGCAACTAATACAAAGTGAAACTGCAAATCTTGAACTTAATGAAAATATAGAATCTGATACTAAAGGCGAATACAAAAGCGACATTGAGGAATCAAACTTAAGAAAATCAAACTCTGAGTTACCTGAAAAACATCACACGTTAGACATCGTGAAAAATGAATGGATAAATCAAGAACATGTTTCAGAGCTTCAATCGAAATGGAATGAATCCTTCTCCTCTGTTTGAAACTTAAACAGACTTTCTAACTTTATCCATTGAAAGATGTAGTAAGAATTTGTTTTGTGGACTAAAGACCGAATTAGGAATTGTGTTGAGTAATTTTGGAGCGCTGGCGCTTTAAATTTTATTCAAATTTTCCTTTTCTATTAGGTCATTGTGGTAAATATTTCATTCTTATTATTCTTATTATTATTATAAATGAAAGTTATTTCTGTTACCATCAAATAAAAAATAGTTGTCAGTACAAATGTTTATGGTTAAAACGTTTTTTTAAAAAATTGAAATTTAACTGTTTTTCCAAAAGATTAAGTTCTCAAAAATATTTTTGAAGAAAATTAATATTTTTATTACTTTTTACGGAATTAATTTTCACAATGAATTAGGAAATGCTACGATAATTGATAAAGATTTAAATGAATTCAGTAATTTTCAGATTTGATTGATATATTATTCAATTAAATTTCAAAATTTCCATCAAGTAAAAAATCAAAATTATAAACGTATATATATAATATTATTTTGACTTGTAAAATAGATGTAAATATGTGGTTGAAAGTAGATAATTAAAATCTACAAGGTCTACAGGTTGAAAATGTGCATAATTATTAAATGGATCCAAAACCACAATCTAATCCAGTAAAAATCTTAGTAAAGTTAAAATTAAAGTTAATCACTAGTTAATATATATGAGGTTGGCAACTAAGTTCCCGCCGTTTTTATAAATTGTAGCATTTCGCATCTAATTAAATTTTTTTGTTTTAATTTTTTAAATTAATCGACAGCCACTAATTTGTTCTACCGCAATGTATGAATTTTTTATCAATTTCTTATATTATATATTGATTAATGGATTAACCCGCCATATTCACCCGATTTGGCACCAACGGATTTCCACCTCTTCCGATCACTTTCGAATGCTATGCGTGGAGTTTCGTTCAATGATGATGCAGAATTGAGAGCTTGGTTGGATAAATTTTTTGAGTTGAAACCGGATGATTTCTACAAACAAGGTATTGAAAATCTTATTGGACGTTAGGAAGAAGTTATAAACAACAATGGAGATTACATTACTCATTAATTAATTGTTTATTTTTTTGAAAAACGGCGGGAACTTAGTGTCCAACCTAATATATAAGTTCTTTTTTGTTTTAATATTTCAAACTAATAGTAAAAAATCAAATGACATCCGAAAATTTCATACATAGCATTGATTACTATTTTCCTTTCAGTACAAAAAACGGTTTGAGGTTATAGATAGTTATTTCCATTTTAACATTTAGAACCTTTACAACCCATTCAGAAACTTACATATGGATCTTTCAGATGCAGAGAAATTGTTGGATGAAAAGTCCATATGCAATTTGCAATTACACAGCAGCAATATAACGCCAACTCAAATAGGTAGGACAGACGCAAAAAGCTTGAAATTGGTTGTCTCAATCTTATTTCGGAAAGTAAGGAGACGATACAAAAATCCAGTTTCCCTTCTAACAAGATTAAGAAGACGGTGTTTTCTAAAAGATCGTAACGAAGGTTGAAATATGAATAATAACACAAAAGGAAAAATATCTTGCGTTCTTCCTGGAACTGTATTGTGAAATATCAAAGCAGATAAGCTTTTAATGTACCTTTTGTTTGACAACCTGGTAGTTGTGTACTATGAGTTGATAACACAGCATGAACTAGTCATATTCTAAAGGTACATCTTTCCTTTTTGACAAAAAACTTTGCTTTCTATTATTCTTATTAGTAAGAGGGAACTCAAGCAAAAACTTACAAGATATTATGGCTCGAATATTCAAAAAATTGAATAAATATAAAACCAAATATCAACCTTTTTCGATTCGAAAAAAACTTTTCTTTTATTTTAATATTTCTTCAACAAAATTTTAATGTAATTTAGTTTCAGTTTAATCAAGCTACATTTGATTATAAATTCGAAAATAAAACATGTATGAAATTTATTTTATTACAAATAAATAGATCTTCCTTAAGTCTAAACCCATAAAATTCTAACTCAGTATCTTTTTATAGGAAAAAAATTATTAAGCTTTAAACATATAGTGCCGTCCATATGTTTGGAGCCACCCTGTAAAAATACAAATAATTGTAGATTACGAATTATAATAACTATTTTAAAGTTTTCACTAATTTATTAAATAAAATCTACTTTAATCATATTTTACACATTGTTATCTAATATATTTTTATATTTTTAGAAATATTTTGGTTATGTTAAGATCCTAAGAGGGTGGTTATAGATTGGAGCTTAAACTTAACTTAGGTCTCAACGGTTGAAGGTTGCTTAAGGATGTGTTCGATTAATTGAATAAACTGAGAAAACGATTTTGATGTAATACTTTTATTTGAAAATTAATTTAAAAATTATTATCTTTACAAATGAGTGATAACAATTCTGACCAGATGTGAT
>JBBMKC010118211.1:0-16288 GCA_037834085.1 Bipalium vagum
ATTATAACTATGAGATTCAATTTTCGACTTTGATTTTCTTTAATGTCTACAAGTATGGATTAAAGATTTAACATAGCAATTTGAAGATTAATTGGAAAATAATTAAGTGAAATTATTAAAAAAATTAAATTGTTTATTGTGTTTATAAATCTGCTCTGTATTATCGAGAAGAAATTTCATAATCCAAAAAATATTTGACAAACAATTCTTTCGTTTCTGTTATGATTATTAAAACAATAATCATTAATAAATTTAATTACTTCCATTACAATGTTCTTTTCATACTCATCATGTTAAATTATAAATAAAAATTTATTGATTATTAAGGAATAAATTTTTTTAAAAAAAATTTAGGTAAAAAATATTAATGTATAAAATTTAAAATGAATAAATAAAAAATTTAAGTAAATTTTATTTATTTTTATTTAAGTACATTTTATAAAAAATTATAAAATTTTAAAACTAAGTAATTATTTTATAATTATTGTACAAAATTTTCGAAATTTTTTTTATGTTCAGATAGAGATAATATTATCGAAACTTTTTGAGATGACGGCTTTTGCAGCTTTTTGTGTATATGAAATATTAAAAGTATGTATAAGCTTGCTTTTATGTAAAATCAATCGATTATGAAAATGGACTGATACTTTGACATTAGTCAGATTAATTATGATTCAAAAGAAGGAAATTGATAGTCGTCACACTAACCCCGTGTTCAATGAAAACTGCTGATGATTATTTACTGACAGGAAACCAGGTGCTCTCTGAATCAAAGTGGGTGTAACCTGATAGGGCCTCGCTCTGAACATTTATTCAGCTTTGAAAAGGAGTTTATGATCCAGGACCCAGTAGCCAGTTTTGGAGTTACTAGTTCTACCGGGATCATATATTGATAGTATCTGGTGTTAAATAGATTTTGATTATTAATTTAGTTATCATATGAAAGAAAATTTCAAATAAGTGTTTATAAATTTAGTAGATGTAAAGTATAACAATCTGTTTTTTGAGTAAAATCTTGGCCTTGTGTCACGAAAGCTTCGGTTAAATTTGATGCGTTAAAATGAGTTTCTTATTCTAAATAATACGATTGTCTGAGAGTCCAATTCTGATTCGAATTTGTTAGTTCACTAAGTCGGGGAAAACATAAGAATCCTAAGGAATGGTTTAACTAAAAAAATGTCATTCATCAAAAAACCGGAGTATTCATATTCATTATCAAAAAGAAACTAAATTTCTTATTTCTTATGCATTTTTATTCGATTTTCTTGACTCCTCATATTTGTGTTATATTTTTCTCATTTTTCTCATTTTTCTGTTTACAATTTCTTATTTTCGTGGAAAATTATTTCATGGTAAATTTTAATATTTTTCACTTTTCGTTACCTGAGCTCAAACTTGAAACTTAAATAATCACAAATGAATATAAAGAAAATATTTTTTAAAAAAAGAAAAAATAATATAAAAAATAAAAAATAAAAGTAAAAAAGAGCTGAAGCAAAAGTTTAGAAAGGCGTTTAAATATAAATGGAAAATCAAATAATTATTTAATATAATATTTTATTTACTTTTGATTGTTATTTCTATTTGAATAATATTTTTTTTAAAATTGAGAAAAATAATAAAATATCAGTTTTAACATGAGTAAGCGAGAACGATATCATAGCAAAATCAAAAGATTAACCGAGTCACGAACAATTATATAATCTTTTAAACATATATTGGTTCTAAAGATAATAATTTATATTTTTCGTTATTATAAATCATTTTAATATCTTATATAGTTTTCTTTTTCTGGAGCTTAACCACAACAGTAAACAATTTATTGACCAGAAAGATGATTTTCCCAATTTATCCAATGTTTATCTTTTATTATATTCTTTAATTCAAAATTAGTTAAATAATTTAAATTTAACTATTAGATTGTCTAATAAATTCGTTTCGTTTTTCTTCGATGTCGTTTTGAATGACATTAGATGCATCTATTATTAATTTAATTTAGTATTTAAATAGACAGATCACGTGTTTGTTATTTATTAATAATTGTTTTAACTCATTAGTTTTTAATTTAGTTTTACATGAAATTCAAAATGGATATCCAATTCAATAAAAATGAACATCTCCGACACGTTCTTCTATACCAGTTTAATTGCCATAATAATAGTTACCATTTTTATCATATATTTTGAATTTTTTTTTAATTAATGGTCAAATGAAATGAATAAACTCGATCAACAACGTGACTTCAAATCTCAGTAAGTTATACGATCCTTTCTCTTTTAAACATAAACGAAGAATCTGCAAAAAAATTTGTAGAGAGTGATTCATAAGTGACGCACATTTCGAATGCTTAATTTTATGGAGTTAAATTTAAATTATAAATTTTTAATATTTTTACAAATTAATTTTTCAATATTTAATATATTCGATCAATATAAGAATTTTTTTATTTTAGTTAAGATCATATACTTAAAAGATCGAATTTTCCTCATAAAATATTATTACTCAAGTGGAGAAACTCCTACAATAGCGTAAATTTAAGAAGGACCATGGTCTAATAAAGGAACTATTCACAATTTAGAGCATAAAAAGAATGGTTGATAAATTCGAAAGGACAGTGTCGGTAAATGATATCGGTAAATCAGGACTATCATACATGGAAAATGATTCTATTGATTCTTTGGTCCACATGATCCACTTGAATCCGTCATCTCAGAAAATGGAAGCCATTTTGAACATTTATTATGACCTTTTACAATATTCTTGTTTGAATTTTATATTTTAATAAACATTCCTGTACTATCCCTACTTTTTTGTATATATTATTATATTGAGTTTTAATTGTGTGCCGCTTATGAAGGACCCTGTGGTTATTACTGTTAGTAGTTCTTTTGAGTGATTGTTTTCCCCCAAAACAAAATTTTAGCAAAAAAATTCTCTTTCAAGATAAAATGAAATCGACTAATCGCACTGCCAAAAAAATTTATCCGTTAATGTTTGATTATTGATGAATTCATTCTGTGATTATAATAATAAATTAAATTAGCCCAATAATACGGGGAAGGGGAGATTGACCCAAAATCCTTTCGCAATTTCGTACAACTTAAATCCAGACCAGACATGTTCTGAGAATTGCATTAAAATCGCTTTTCGCAGTTCCAATTATCAATATTCATTGGCACTGTTTGGAAATGGAGAAATATTTCGCTAACATATAGACACATTTGTTAACATAAATATTATCATAAATTAAGTCAATAAAATGGCAATAATAACCTGAAATGTGTTCTTCTCTCATTTCGGATCGCAATTGATTTTGTGGGTGATATTTTCCAGAACAGCAAAGGCAGAATGGGGTCGAAGACAAGAGGGTCGGGGTTCAAAGTGTTCTGGTTGCTGTTTCCAATGAAATCTTCCGGATTATTCCTTTGTTTCTGTTTTGGTCTTTCCATCTCTCTCTCTCTCTGGCTCTCCATACATATGTCTTAAGTTCGATGACTTGAAACAATTAATTATGAGATTTATTTCAATCAACCAAACCGACATCAATTAATGGTCGGTACCATAATTAGACAAACAGTCACTTGCGAAAAATCAGTCGCTGGAACGCGGATTTCAGAGGAATGAGCCGAAAAATTATTGGAAAGTAGCCATGTCCATGTCCAATAGCCCATTTGTAAAAAAAGGTAATGAAAATAATTCATTAGTTCATTGAATGATGGGAATCATTCAACGCCATTAAATTTATGGCCTTGCAATCACAGGATTTAATGTTTGTTTTGTGGCACAATAATGTTTTGCGCTGATAATTTATGAGGCCGACAAAAGAATGTCTAATTAACTATAGTTTGGATGATAAAATATTTACAGAACTGCCTTCTGAGATTCCGCTTCCGAGTCTCAGGTGAAAGAACAGCGATTTTCGTTTGATGGAAATGAATTTTATCTATCAATTATTTTTGAACGATTCCATTCAGTCGTCGCGTTGTCCTCCTGTCTGTCTTGGCGCTTCAGTATTAGGTAGAAATTGGTTAATTCATCATTTGGATAATGGAGAACCATATTTTTATAAAATATCCCTTGATCCAGTACATGGCAAGATCTTGACAGTATCTTTCCATTCGTAAATTTCACTGATGATTTTGAATTAAAATATATTTTCTAAAAGGTACCTACTTTTCAAGCTGAACCTTAAGGGTTCGGTCAGACATTCGATATGGAATCTTAAATAATAATATATTATTAAATACTATTGATAAATTAAAAAAAATAAAACCAGGAGTTTGATATTGACGAAGGTTTTGGTGATTTTATAATTACGGAGTTTGGGTTTAATAACTTAAGATAATGAAAATATTAATTTTATTAAAAATCAATGAAATTCATTAAGTAATTATAAAATGTTTTTATTATTAATAATAATTTTCAATCGAAAGCAGAAAATTATTTTCAGAAATTATTAGCTTGGTTGGAGAAAAATGTCTGTTTTGGACATTTAACTTTAAACTCAGAAAAATTAGGTTCAAATGAAGGTTTTCAAAATATTTCAAAATATTTTTGAAATTATAATATGGAAGTACCTGTCGTATCTTTCTCATACTGCATGTTTTTATCATTAATAAAAAAATCGATTAATATTACACAATAATGAATAAACCTAGAAAAGAAAAAAAATAAGAAAATGATCTTAATTAACAGCTTATGGAATTTAATTTATAAAATATTTTTTAAAAATATTTATTTATTTAATATGATTGGACCATACTCGACTTAATTTTAAGAACAATTTTATTTATTTATTTATTTAGAACAATTGCAAAAAGGTAACCATACAACTTTATATATTATATTATACTCGCTCCGTCTGGAAATATGGTATACATTTCAACAAAGTCGTAGATTATCGTGATTATAAAAATAAATTGCAACTGTCATTACATTGTTATAGTAAATACTCAGGATAATATAACCTGAAATATTTGACGTAAGCAATATCATTCTTAGTTAAAAACTTAACTCTCAAACATCAGTGTTTCTGGAGACAAATAAAATTAATAACGCTGCAAGACGAATATGGAAAATTCCGAAGGAAATTTGTTAAACTTAGAGAGAAGGGATTCCAAATATAAACAGTTAACCAAAGCACAACGTCAAGGTATATTAGAAAA
Organism: Bipalium vagum; assembly: GCA_037834085.1. NCBI lineage: Eukaryota > Metazoa > Platyhelminthes > Tricladida > Geoplanidae > Bipalium > Bipalium vagum. The sequence goes on from JBBMKC010118211.1 coordinate 5,166, forward strand.
ATTATTACAGCAGATGAAGGAGAATAAGCTAAAACACGGTGCAATCAATGAAGTTGCTACTGCGTTTAGAGTTTCCAGGCTAACCGTTAGTAGAATTTGGCATGCAGCACAAACTGAATACAGAGAAGGTAAATTATGTGCAGATGTTTCTTCAAAAAAGAAAAAAAGATGCGGAAGAAAACCTAAAGACTATTCAAACAATTTAGCGCAAATAAAGAAAACACCATTAAATTGCCGAGGAACCCTTCGCAGAAGAAGCGTACAATAAATCCAAATCAAATTTCGAGTGAAAAAATTCATTCTTATTTAATTAAAATGTTTCAAATAAAGTTAACATAATATACTTTTCATGTACATTTTTTGTATATTTTTTCGCAAATGTATACCATCTTTCCGGACGGAGGGAGTATTATGTATTATTTATATATTATATTATATATATTATATTATGTATAGGTGAAACCTGCATAAATAAACACCTTTGTTTGCTGAACACCTCTTTTATTTGAACATTTAATTCCGTACACTGTAAATATAAGTTATTATCACCTGTGTTAATTGAAAACCTGTATACTTTAAAATTTGAACACTTTAAAAATTTGCTGAATTAAAATTACCTGGTAAATTCAAAAAAATTTTGAAATTTTGTTTAAATAATAAAAAATGACATCATAAATTTAAATTTAAATTATATTTTCTATGCACTTAAGTATTTTAGAGAAAATAAATGTCACCATGATTTGAAGAACGGTTTGTCCGTACGAGCTGTTGCTAAGAAATATAGAATCTCAATAGGCACTGCATCTAGTTTGAAAAATGTAGGGGACGAATTAAAAAATAAAATTAACAGAAATTATGTTAACAGAAATTAACATAATCATATCTTTTGCTAGCGGCTTAAGATAGAAAATTGTACCCGTAAGCCTTAACAAGGATTCTGTGAGTTTCTGCTGCAGATTTTTAAATAGAAAAAAGAAATAAGTTACTTTCGCAGATGTTGCTTATTTTATATATATAAAGCGAGATCAAAAAATATCAAAATGAGATATAATTAAAGATATCATAATATGTTTTTATAGATAAATTAGGAAAATGCATAACAATATAAATTGTAATAGCTTATTTAAACAAATGAATAAATTTTCTGTATTGCAGATATTTAAAAAAATTCTCACTTTCAATGCATATACCAAATATATCAAATAAAATAATAATTCCAGTTTTTTAAATTTATTTTGTTTTTTTCAATTCGCCTTCCTCGATTAAAAAATTCTCTTAAAAATATAATACATTAAATTTTTATTATTATTATTATTAAAAAATTTTATTAATGTAAAGATAAAATTCCAGCAGATTAGAATTTAATTGATTTTCCTTTTTTAAATGATAGGTAAGCTAATCAGATCATTAAAATTTTTTATTGTAAAATCTTTTATATTTATGTAATGGTAGAATTTTTAAAAAATAATAACTACATAAAAAATAAAATAAGAAATTATAATTTTTAAAGACTTTGACCCGACTTTTTTTGAAGAATATTATTTTTTCAAAATATTTTGGTATATTTTAAAAAATGAATATTTTATCCATTAATAATGAGGATAACTTTAAAATATTAAGTATATCTTTTGTAGATAAATGATTGGAATATAAAAGTTAATTGAAGATGTGAAGGAAAATGATCGAAAATATGTTTCAAAATTGTATATGGGGTGTGACAAAAAATTCCATTGTTTTTAAAATTCAAAGGTTTATTCTTTATTACAACTGTTATTTACGGTAAAATGCGATCCATTGGTTGAAATACACTGTTGCCACAAAGTAGGAAGCTTTTCTATGCCGTGTCGATACCAACCGACTGATTAATAATTGAAAAACTGCAGACAGCTGGCCTACTGCGTAGGAATCGCTTATGATTTTTAATAATAATAATAATAATAATAATATTTATATTATAAAAATTTATATTTTAAAAAATTTATATTTAATAATATTTCAATAATTTTATATTTTAATTATTTTTATTATAATCATATAAATATATTTCTGGTATGAAAATTCAAAAAATAATTTTCTTAAAAAACATTGGTTGTCTCTTTAGCAGTTAAAAATTTCACATTTCTGCAAAAATCGATGGTTTGAAATTGGCCGCGTCTCTCATTTTAACCTTTAAACATTACTGAGAATTGTTAGGAAAGCATTTTTTTAAAAAAATATAAACAAAATGATTTCATATTCCAGGTTACCTTTAAATATAAAAAATAATATTTTAAATCAGAATAATAAATTATCGATTGTGCTTCAGCACCATAATTAAAAGACATAATGGATAAACATTTTTATACTATTTTTTTGCTAATAAAAATCTTTCAAAATCTCCAAGGGAAAACGCATTTTTCATTTTGAAAGTATAACTAATAAAATGACAGTAGCTAAAAGTAAAAGGAAAGGAAAACCGTTCCATTCCACTTTTGTTGGATGCAGAATCGGTTGGGCAGTTGCTGCTGTTGTTTTTTATTATTTTTGATATTTCCAAGTGTAACCAATATCCAGGTTGATATGAATTCTCCGTCCCAGTGTAAATTGGCCCAGTTAAATGGGAAAAATATTATAGTGCAACACCGACCATTGAAGACCATTACGTTTTGCATTGATTGAAACATTCTTTGCGTAAACATTGATTTTTAGAGCTGTCGTGTAAAATTCGTGAAAATTTCTCAACGAAATATATATTTATAAATAATTATTTTATATTTATCGAAAAAACTGTTCAATAATTAAATGAGAAACGTATTTATCACAGTACATTAAAAGAAAAGTGATATCGAAACATATCCATTGACGACAAAAGTCGTTCCAATAAACTCATATTAATAAAAAGTATCTTCTATTATGTTAATAATAATAAAAATAATAATAATAACAAAGTTCAAAGACATAGTAATCATGCCGCCACTGAAATTTATACATCATTAGTCGTCATCTACTATCCACTGAAGCGTCATCTCCTGGGAATAATCTTAATAGTCGATATAATATAGAATACATAATGGAATTAAGAAAAATGATCAACAGTAAAATTCCATTATTGATGACTTAAAATTAAGATTAGCTTCACAATTCCATACTTAATAACTGTTTCTTTGAATTTCTCTTTTATCTTTCTTCTTCCATTTATCACCATTATGTTTAGCAGAACCTCACCATCAGAACTTGACAGCGTTGGTTTCTTGACTCATTTCTCAGATTTATTCCCAGCAAAACAAACCCGCTTCCCTTTCGCTCGCGCGCTCAACAACAATTTCAGAAATTTATCATTTATTGACTTTCTACCAACTGAAAGATATTTTGCTGACATTGTCATTTGGAAAATAATGATTTTAATTCACATTAAATCAACATAAGGGTTGACGAATAAAATAATTAATTATTAATTTATTAAGTAGTTTTAATTAACTAATTACCTTTAGTCTGAAAGTGTTTCGTCTGATAGTTCAAAGCATGTACTTCTTTCTTTCAAGTCATCGTTACTCGATAACAGAAAGGTACGGAGAAATTTTTTTGTTTTATTAAAATTTCAAAAACTAATACTCAATCATAATAGTTCAGAACGAAATCGCAATGTTCTTAGTACAGCGAAACCCGCTTAATATCACGACGTCCGTTACAGAGAAAATCATCATTTTAACCGGATTGTGATATTAACAAGAAATCCGCACGTGACATTAAATATATGGGAAAAATAAAATGAACCAATCAGTGAAAAAACGAGTGAAAAAGTATAAAATAGTTTATTCAGGGGTTTTAAACAAAATATCAAGAGCTAATTGGTTTTCATTTGATGTAATTTTGATGTTCATACATATTGTGCCTGGATTTCCAATAGATTAAAGCATTGTCAATTTTATATGGCATTCTTTGACAGAAAGTATTGAATCATTTGTAATGAGTGTTTATTATTGTTAATTAGGAAAGGCGACATTAAATCCCGTGAACCCTTTAATCATCAATTTTGGTTCAACCTTTTCAATTTGATCCTTGGAAATTTTACCTCCGACCTGTTCATGTACTTTCAATTTTATCTTTATATTATTGTTTATTATACATTTTTCTGAAATTGTCGAGGACTTGTTACCCTTCTATATGATTTTTTTATGCGGATTGTTGGAAATTATTAAATTCAAATGCCTCTTTTTCTATGCTTAAAACACCTTTTAGAAAAAAAATATTTAATTACTTGTTCTAATTTTGTTAAATATTATTTGTTTTTTTAATGTTCCACAAACTCTGGCTATCAAAAAATAATAACGAAGCATTACAAAACTGTAATAAAGTTTTATCACCAAAAAACAATTAACCGTGAAAGAAGCTGCGGTCCATTTGTTCAAATGTAACAATTGATAGTTTTGGTAAATATCAATCTGCAGCTCAACTTGGACACGGTTACATTCTTAGAAAGAACATCTTCACACAAAAAACTGATTTTGTCAATTTTTTATTTTTTTTCAGATTAATTTGTCTGGTTTTTCCTCACGAGTTCTGTCATTCCCGTATTCGTATTTTGCCCTGTGACAATAAAAACAAACTTCGATTGATAATAAATAGATTCAAACTGGAGTCTTCACACCAGTTCTTTAAAGTTTGGAAAGGTGTTCCAATGTTATCAGTGTTATCAATGTTATCTGCCTCCTATCTAATCGCTCAACGCAAGACTCCAATGAAAAGATGATTATGGGCTTAAGAAAGCTTTATTGAATTATCACAATAACAATTAATCGATTTACAATATTTGATTATTGATTATTTTTTGAGTATTTTAGTTATTGATTGAAATCTTTGCTAAAGACAGTCTAGAGTAAATAGTATTACTTTTTTAACACTTATAAATAGTATGGGAATTGGGAGAACTTATTATTACTTTATTTTATTGTATTTTCAATAAACAGAGAATTCGGAGAAGGTCAAATGGTACTACACTCGTTACCAAGTATGTAAACTAAAAAGGACATGCAAGGTACAGGGGTCTGTGTTGAAAAGAAATCGCTATGGCCTCAGTAGAGACAAGTTAACAAGAATAAATTGACCCACTGATGATTCAATGAAGACATTATGAACGGGATCAAAGTATTATACTATCAGCTACAAGAAAGGATCAATTCATCTTAGATATTTTCTAAAGGGTTCATTACAACTTTTTCTCATAAATTTTATTAATTTATTTCTATTATTTTTTGTTATTTAACAATAATTAATTTTTTAATTTTTAAAAACATTTTTTCTCAATTTTTTCTTTAATTATATATAATATATAAATTAATGAAATGATTAATTATTATTTTCTTTGACTTGCAGAAATGGGGAATTTTCTTTTTCTGAAGAAAATTTTCATTTTTATCAGAAAGACTCCCATTTTTAATGACTTTTTTTTTAAAAAAGGAAAAAAATTCCAATTAATCTAACTCAGATGGATCTGATCTTGCCATAATGTCTGCGATGAAAAGAGGCATATAAGAATTGAAATATTATCATTATTACAATAAAAAAAACAAAAATTGGTTGATGAAAAAGAAATCTGAGAAAACACATTGTACGAGTCGGACTGGGAAAATCTGAGTCCATAAAATCTGGGACTCAGTTCAGTCAAAAGGAGAGGGAAATATTTCCTTTGGTTCACTCTACTGGTGGAAATACAGTGAAAAATATAAATACAACCGAGATTAAATTTCCTTTTTCCTCAGACGAAGTTTCCCTTTCAAAAAAAGATATTTTTTTAAAATGAATTCTGAAAGACAATTTTTGTTCTCGAAATTTATGGTTCATGTTTAACAGGGTTCAGTCTGCCATGGAGAAATCAAACCGTGACGAACATCGATTTTGCATATGTTGAATGCTGAAGCGCTCATCTCTCACCCGAGACCACCCCAATCAACCAGACGAAATTGACCGAAATTGTGACATAAGGTTCCATTAATTAGCCTTGGGGGTATTATCAGCGACCTCATCAAATAATCGATACATTTTAAACATTTTCATCGATTTTAATCTGATTTTTTTTATTTTTACTCCATGTTTAATGATTTATTTATTTTTCTTTATTTAAACAAAATGTTCTGATTTATTTTAATTAATATTTCAAAATTATTCACTTTGGAAATTGTACGAATTGTTCTGTAAACAATTTATAATATTTTATTAAATATTTATATTAAATTTGATGGCTGGCGAGATTTCAGTTTTCCATGAAGATGAAAGTGGATGATAATATAATTATTGTAATAGTAATAATAATAATGATACTAATAATAGTAATAGGAATATGTAATCAAAATCAGTGTATCTCAAAATGAAGAGTGTTAAAATAAAATATTTTAGTTGGCTGTTCTGAATGTAGCGCCAATTTTGATCCACGATAACGCATGACCTCAAATTGCTGAAGTGTCCTGGCAAAGATTGAATGAATTGCATGACGACGTCTCACTTCACCCACCTTGTTTCCCGGACCTCTTACCAACTGATTTTCATCTGTTTAAGCATGCGGATGCATTTCTTGATAATAAAATTAGTACCTTTGGAAACAATATAACTCAGTTCTTATTCCAGAAGTCAGGATTTGTATCGGAAAGTATATACTAACCCATTATCCCGTTGGCCAAAGTTGTTGAACAACGATGGAAAATATTTAAATTAATAAAAATTCTTTATTCTCATGATTTCTTGTATTTAGCATAAATAAACATCAATTTCATGGTGGACAACTTAATGGTCTTAAATTATTAATACATTACGACAGATGACATGTTCAGTTTGGCTATTGATAATTTTTATTATATTAATTTTTAGGTGTAAAATTTGAAATGCGTAACAAGAAATTTTATACATTACTATATTGGTGACTGTATAAAGTTAAAATGCATCAAAAGCTAGAGGAAAACTATGCGCTGAGTATGGAAAATTGGATAACCTAACGTCATTGTCAAAGTTGGTTGTCAAAGTTTTGTTCCAGAAAAGTTGATGATCAGAATCAAACCTTGCTGGTGCAGGCATAAAATTATTTAATTCTTCCTAGTAATATTATCGGCAAGCTTGTAGAGGATGATGGAAGCTTGGCTGTAGTTTATTAATATTTCGGAAAATTATTCTTTCATTACCACAACTAATTCAATTTGACTTGAGTACTTGTTAACAACTAAGTATGCATTGTGATGAGGATCTTATAAAGGTTTGGGGATGTTCTGGTTCATCAGGTCTGGTGGAACATATCTACCTAATATTCAGTTTTATACACCCTAATTTAAGAAGCTGGCTAACAAGCTAAAGAGTTAATAAATGAATTCTTACGAATTAACAGTACCTCACTGGATGAAGATAACCAAAATTATATTTTGGAAGAGATATCTGGGAATGGTAATAATGATTAAATGGTTAAAATTATACCTTTCCTGTTGACCATTGCAGGTTGCATAATTTTCTGTGAATTATTTTCAGATATGAGAAGTACTTGTCTGTTGTGATTGTCTCACCAGTATCTACCAGTGTAAAAATGTATAACATCACCATGGACTACAAAAAGGCAAACATTATTATTGTAGAATGCAGAACAGGTTTCAGACAAGGAAACTGAAATTGATTCACATTTACCCGTTATACTAAAAGTCTTCGGTTATTGTAAAGAATCCATTTTTCATCACTTGTTATGATACGATTTGGAATAATCATTTGGAAATTATCAAAAAATGCGGAACCCGTGATTGACCCTCCTAATTTTACAAACTGTTTTCAGATGCCTTGCAACAAATGACTGACAATGAATATTTCTAATTCTCTAGATAATTATCATCGTAAAAATTAGGTTTTCAAGTATGAATTCCTCATTTGTATTGCTTAAACATTTATCAAGCCTATGTTAATTTTAAAAGCAAATAGTTTCCTTCATAAAAATAGTTTCTCACAGTTTTAGTTACTTTATGAACTCAGTAATAGAAAAATCGAAAAGATTCGAAAGCATTCTAATTATCCAACCATATTTTATCTGACATAAAATCTAATTTTCGTCGCCTGTTATAATTCTTTTGATTAATGAACTTTCCTGATCTCGTTTGTGCAATGATTTGTATATTGATATTCTATCGTTCATATTTTTTTCAATTTAAATGTTGTGGTGTCCAAATATCGTAGCCAGTCACATAACCCATGTTAAACTAATGGCTTGAAATAGACTGCCATGAAATTGTCATGCACTGAAATACGAGTTTCCCGTAATTAAATCTTCAATACCTTCACTATTTGCCATTAATGGTCTCCCTGAAAAGTTCATCATCTTCGCACGTTTTATCACGGGTCCGGACCTTTTTAAACCAGTTCTAACATACGCGTTTATTCACTGCCATTTCGCCATACACTTCACAAATTTTCTTTTTATTCTGCGTTGCATTTTTTGATATACGAAAATAAAATAACATCAAGCAACAAAAATATTAGTCATTACCTTCCATGCTTTTCCTATAATTCAAGAATAATTTTTAAGATTAACGTCCCTACCATAAGCGCGCCAGTTTGAGCATTAAAACAAAATATATTTCTTATTCAAGTCAATACAAAATAACGAGGACTTTTTACTCAGCCCAAAATATCACAAGACACACCAAAGTGATGACAGACAGAATTTTATGAATCTGCTCAGGACTGAAGTGAGGAATAACGATTTTTTAATTAAATTATAAACGTGGATTTTAATTCTTTTCTTCGCTTAAGATCAAAATATCTATTTGACATGTATAAAATAAAAATGTTTATAATACATGATTCCTTGTCACGCATACATAATCTCCTAATATTTTATAAAAACGGATAATGATAATAATAATACGATCTCGCAGGAATTTTATAATTTTTACAATATTATCATTTAGTTTTGCAAAACAATAAATAAAAGAGTATGGGGGTAATTATTCTTGTTCAGTGTTAATATCGATGCCAGAAATATAATAAGGCTCAGGTGGTCCCCGTGGACAATGATATTTTCATTTTACTACTGATACAATTGTCGGCTGCGGACTTTGATCTAAAGAGCCGCGTCAATCATAATTGGGATTTAGCAGTCATATGCCACAAGTCCGCAATAATTCCATGAAAAAATTGACATTTCAAATTCCATCAAATATGCTTGATTTATTGTTCACATATCCGAACCACTGCTAATCCTGGTCTGTTCAGAAATGATCATCACATCCATGAAATGAAATAATAAAATGATAATATTAATAATAAAAAATAATTGAGAAAACATTTATACATATTAAAGGATTTTTGTCCGATTTTAATTCAGCTAATTAGTTAAAAATCGACAAATAAATGATTTTATATTGATAAATTAATAACATTCAATAATGATTAAATAACATAATTAATATTATTATTCAGTTTGGAAAAATTATGAAAAGACTTTCTTGTGATTTCCACGATCACAAATTTCCTGTTCATTCCTTGTCAACGGTGGTGGAGAATAGGGTTGCCATCTTAGTAGAAATAGAATTATTAGAACGAGCTTCGTTGTAGACTATTGTATTATTTGAAGAATTACTTAAATTTGTTTATATTTATTACGGAAAATGAGAAATACCAGTCTCGAGTAAATCAGAGTGTTTCCAATGTCTACAAACATTCAGAATGATAATAGTTGAAGATCATTATGGTATTCTGTATTTCTTGAGTACTCCAGTGAATGTGAAATGATATTAGGGACGCTGATTGGTGTAATAGGCTAATAAAATGGTTAGTCGACTGAAGGTTAAAGAAAAATAAAACACAATTGCCTATTTTTGATGAATACATGTTCCATAGATTTTATTTTTGGTCTTTCATTTTAAAGTTTTATAAAACGCCAGTTGCTATGACTCACCGTAATAGACGTTGTTCATTGGTTTTCTAAATTTCATTTTACTCCTTTTAATCCTTTGAAAACAAGGTTGATATCTTGATCCACATTGTAAATAGACTGAGTTACGGACTCATACACCATTGACCTTGTTTAGTAAATGTCATTTTGCAGAAAGATAATGTTAAAGAAAATATAAAAATTAATAGACACGCGATTAATAAAGCCAACTAATTTTATTTTCTAAATCAAATTAAAGAATATTTTAATTACTGACTCCTGAAATTTTCCAGAATTACTAATTACTTTTTACATAAACATGTCAAATTGAAAATTATTTTGTTTTAATTTATGAAGAAATCCACGATAGTTTATACCAGAGTTCCTTTAAGGAAAGAGATCAACCCGTTTGGAAAAAGACATTTATTTAATGAAATATCTGGAATTAAATGAGGACCAAGTTCAACGGAATTCATTAAAAATTATTAATTTCAAAAATGACCGTCACTGCGATTCCGGACACTCGAATATCCCCTCAAGTAGGCACTGAACCTTTACTCTTGGGCTCCAATGTTTACTATTGTTGGACCCCGTTTTGGAAACGAGAGAACGGTCCCAATTTCACAGAGTGGCAGACTGAGAATTGTAATTGTCTTGGAACAGTCGAGCTCTCTCTTAACGAGACAGAATCGATAATTGTTTTGCATTGTTAAGTGGGAAAAATGGAAAATTATTGTTAATTATTAATCTGAAATTCATATGTTAATCATGGAGATTTTAATATTGCCTTATTATTGTAGATGAATGAATTTTTATTTCATTCAGAAAAATTCTTTAAAAATAAATTTAAAAAAGCAAAACACTTTTCAGTTAAAGTAACAATTAAAAGTAAAATCAACAAAATTGCCGCTTGCTTATTTTCGCTTTGATCTTTGCCGTTCCAGCTTTTGTTTTGTAAAATGTGACCATCAAATTTGTTTAAGAAATATTAATATTCAAAGATTCCGTAAAAATATTTTGCAAAAATTATCATTTATAGATTATATTTATCAATTATATATTATTTATATATTTACTTTAGAGTGCTGATGTGAATAATAATAACAATAATAATAATAATAATAATAATAATAATAATAATAATAATAATAATAGTAATAATAATAATAATAATAATATTATTATTATTAATATTATTATTACTATTATTATTAATATTATTATTATTATTATTCTTATTATTATTATT
>JBBMKC010118321.1:0-16287 GCA_037834085.1 Bipalium vagum
TTAGATCCTTTTTAGAAATAATTAATTGCCCATTTTTGTACTTTTTAATTAATTAATTAATAATTATTATTTTATTATTATTATTAATTTATTTCTGACTCTCTTGCGGTCTTAGTAATTAATTGATAATAATCAATTTAAACCCTATTGCGGTCTCTACCATATACTTTAAAAGGGTTGGCAAGGATTTGTCCTTGGCTAACCCAACAATATTAATATAATAATGCAAATATACTTGATAATGTCAAGTAACCGAGAAAGTTCGATCGTTTTTAAAAAATGTGACTTAGGTGTGTATAAATAACCTTTTTATTTTAAAAAAGAAAAGTGGTTTTATAATGAAATATCATATTTTGTCCTTATTCGTTTTCTTTAAATTGATCGATTTCTTTAAAAATGTAAACATTTAATTCAAATCCAAAAAGGCTATAGATAAAAATTTAATTAGAGCATGTTTGATTTATGAATTCAAATTGGGGTCTAACGCTTCAGAAGCATGTCATAGGATATGTCTAGCGCTTAGTAATGATGTCTTACAGGAGAGGACATCCTAAAAATGCCTTATAAAATTAACGTTGATGAGTCTTTTTGAAGATGTATTACACTCCAGAAGACCATCTGACATCTGTGACCAAGAGCTAAAAACTTGTTGAAGAAAATTCTAAACTTTCATGCCAAGAGTTTGTCGAAGATTAATGTAAGAGACGAAATATGTCGCACACATTTGCATGCAATTGAAAATTCAAAGAAACTGCCCAAGCGGATCTCACTTTCATTAACAAAAAAGAAAAAGCTTCACAGATTAATACTAAGTTCTTCTCATCTTTCACGATATGGTGTAACATCATTTTTGGACTTCTTGGTTACCTGTGATGAAAAATGGATTTACTTTATCAACAATGTCAGCTCAGAAACAATGAGATTACACTGGATGAGATTGCAGAGAAGATGCTGGGCGATGAAGAGCCGGTGGGAACCGAAGGTGATGACATAACTATCGAGGACTAAGTCGTTTCGTTCGAAGAAGCCCATTGCACTTGGAGCACCGTACAGATGTTCTTGTAACAGAAAAGCGAGAAGCCCAATGTGATGCAAGCGTGCGATCAGTTAGATAACGAGATGCACGTGATTCGTCAAAAGAAGATCCGCCAGCTGACGATTCTTGAAAGCTTTGTGCTGATAAGTAACTTGAGAAAATAAATTTCTCATTTTATGCCACTCTTGCTGCTATGCAACTCTTGCTAGGTCACGACAACTGGCCTAGTAACGAGATTCGACTATATAATTCCATGATTATCCTATTAAACGAATAACAACTTTATTTTCATAATTATCTGTAATTCCATTTGATTTGGTTAACGAAAATAGTCTACTTTCATATTATTAAGGCTAAATTATTTTCTATTCAAATATTTATTGTTTAACATGTTAAAAGTAAGTGTCACGATTAATTTAGATCTCCCCATATTTTTCTTTACCGTTTAAGTCGTCACATCGAGAGTTGATGTTTTTCATCATTTAAAGAAAAATTCCATAACTTCAAAAAACCAGTGTTCATTAGTGTAGATGAAAGAGTTTCACAAATTTTGTACGGAAACGTTTTTTTAACGACTAAGAGATTTTTTTCAATTACCTTCATATGGATATATATCAACTATATATATATCACTCTGTTAGAGATATTTATGATTGACAGATATTTACTGCAAATTCTGAAGAAAACCATTCTGAGAAAAGTTCCAATTTAAACAATTTTCATTGCTCTAATTTTCAATATCGGACTGTCGAATATAATTAATTGAACTTCAAACCTGGATCATATTTAAAAGTTCAGTCTATACTGAAGAGGAATATAAAAAGAGTAATTCAATCAGAACGAGACGCCCTTGTCTTTAATGCTTGATTTAATCCTTTAATAGTCAAGTCGACTTTATTTTTGTTTGTTTCAATTAATCCATGAACTTTTTTGTCTGATTCCTTTTTTTCCTTCTTAAAACAATACACTGACGTAGAATCTTAACGAAAACAATGATAATTTTCAATTAATTTTTCAATTTTTTTACATAAATAAGAAGACAAAATTACATTAAACATTTTTTTTCAAAATTTATAGTCCAAGTCGATAATCAATGTGTTATTGGTTATAAAGGGTTATCAGTATCCTTCTCGATCTTGCAACGTATACGTACCGAGATCTCATTGAAATGTTTGACATTATTGGAATGTATAACAAAAAGGAAGTTCCTTTCAAAGCTGGACAATGATTTAGGGAAACTCGAACGTTTTTTATTCAAAATGTCAATTCGATTTTATTAAAATTATTTTACTTTTAAGGTGAGAGTGTTCATGAAATTAAGGCTTAAGATCCTCAATTCTCGAAATTAATCCAGAAACAACTCTGTAGAAATGTGAGGAGAGACTATTTGTTTTACTTATTATTTCATTAGAAAATAATTTTCATACAAGTTATGGAAAGGCACCAAAGTGTTAATGACTTTGTCTCATAAAAAGCACTGATTTTAAAATATTGTCTAGAATAATAAGCATTAGCTTTTGCTATAATTGCGTACTCAAATAAAATGTTAAACACATTCACTCTGTAATAAGTAAAATAATGTACAAATATTACTTGAAAAGTTAATTATCCAAAGGTTACTTGCAAAGATCTTCGATTCTTTAAAACTGGCAAATATTGCAGCAAATATATTGATGGTTAAAAAGCACATATATTATTATAAATAATTGAGTTGGTATGGCTGGGTTTTTCACTTTAGAATCAATCGGTCGTTTCCAAGATGATGGTTAATAATCAATAGTCATATAAAAAATCATTAAGAGGTATTATTCAATTTCATAATGGGCTTAACTTCATTAATTAATTCTCTGACGCATTGTGGTATTAAATGTGACCCACTTTTTCCGATATTCATCATTCGAAATTAAGTTTTTCTATCATAATCCGATTTTTTCTTACAAGCTGATAAACAGATACCTTTACTACAAAGGGTTTAGTCGCAGTTGCGTAGATACATCATATCCGAAAATCATCGAAAAAATCGATATTTCTTTAGAAAATGGTACAAAAACCTTCTAATGTAGAGCTTGGTGTCAATTTCATTCAAAATTTTAATCAAGATTCAATTTTGCAACATACTTATTAAGCACTGAATGTTTTTCTTATAAATACTTTACTGTTCTTTTGCAGAAAAATAATGAGATTTCATGTCACATGAAAGGTTTACTCAATTTCCAAAAAAATTTTGATCAATATTATGACTTAAAACAAAGTCAATAAAAGTGCTCTCATGGTGATCTCGAGCAGATTAAGCAAATACTACAACAAATCTTTGGCAAAAACTTCTTATTCATTTCGCTTCTTGTTTTTTTTTATTACTAATAGTCGAATATAACAATGAATAAAATAAGTTTCATGAATATTAATATCCATTTGAAAAAAAATTTAGTGCAATAATAATAATAATAATAATAATAATAATAATAATAATAATAATAATAATAATAAATTAAATCTTAAAATAATAATTAAAATATTAACTTATTAAACTACCACTAATGATTTCATTTGAAACAATGATTAGCAACAATAGATTAAATATTTAATTAAAACAACTGTTAAATTTCCTTTCCTTTTAATTTATTTGTTCTATTCAATAGAAGCAGTCGTGTCATTTTGACTTGTGAATGGTTCATTTCTTTTACATTCGATATACCACATGAAAATTGTGGGCGGTGATCTATTATAATTATTTTGATTAATGATTTTTGTCTCTCAATCAGAGTCACTCAAACCTCCTTTTTAATGTATACATTTAATTTATAAAATAATATAACTTAATGAAATTACCGTTTATATTAAAACCAGTTAATTTAGGACATGCTGCAATAGCCGTTTCCCCAGCTCTTGTGTAATTCCAACAGGTCCCAAAGAAATCCAGGTGTGATAAACAATACTTTATTTCTGAAAGAAAATTAATTTTATATAGCAATAGCAGTATTTTATAAGGTAAACATAAAATAAATGAAAATGATACAACGAGATTAAAAATTAACGCTTTAACTTATCTTTTTCGTTCCTTCTAATTAAGTCCATATAGAGTAAAATAGATTTAAAATGTAATATTTAATAATTATATTAATATTTTTATTAACGAAGTCAACTACGGATCTGATTTTAAAATTATATGCTTGTGTTCATAAACAAGCAACACCGTTTTCAAATCAAGAATATGTAATTCTAAAAATCTTATTCCATTGTGCCGCAACATCATAAAAATCAAAATATTAGAGTGTCAATGATATCACGATCTCTCGACCTCTGTGATTGAATGAAAAAAATAAAATATATTATAATATGATTACTAAGAATTATTTGGACTCGAATTTTTAATTATTAATCCCTCAAATAAAATGACAATTAGGTTGTAACATAATTTTTCGTGATTTTTTACAATATATAAAATGAAGTTATGAAAACATAGTTTATTTAGGAATAATAATGAAAATCATTCGATAACATAATTTCCGTCATTGTTTAGGACCTTCTTCCATCTTTCCACCAATTTTTCGAAACTTTCACTCAATAAATTGCTAGATTTGCTTTGAAAGAAATTTGTGGTCCAAATTTTAAGATATTGCCTCGTTCGGAAAAGTAATACCTTTCATTTAGTTTGGCAGCGAGCGGAAAAGATAAAATTCAGTTGGCGCAAGATCCGAAGAATACACAAGGGTTGGAAAAATCTCCCAATTGAGCTCTTTGAGGGTGGTTTTGGTTATATTTTCCGTGTACGGTCTGGCGTTATTATGGAGAAGAATCACTTTGGCTCGTTTATACTGGTAGTTCACTTTAATAATGTCGTTTACTCGACGCAATTGATTTATGTATAATAGCATGTCGACTGTCTTGCCTTTTGAAACCATTTCCAAGTGTATCAGACAATCCCAATTCCACTAAACACACATTATATTTTTTGGATGCAATTCTGGTTTAATTCTGGACGTACCTGTGCAACCAGGAGTCATCTACTACTCACTATACTTTAAATTTGTATACAGACACCCTTTTTCATTCCCTGTTATGATTCGATGAAGAAAACGCTTTTTGTGGTTGCGTGTTGCTCGGTGTCTGGCAAGACTTTGAGCAGCAATTTATAAACGACTTTCTCTGATTTTTTCATTGAACTCATATGGTACATAGAAACCAACTTTGGCAAAAACCATTTGATTTTAGGTGGTGGTATACTGTCATTTGATTTCTATTCACGTTTTGTGATAATTCCCTGCATGTTTGACGACGCCCACTTCCACCAGTTTGATCAATTGGTTATCATTTAAATGTGTAATTTTCAAATTTATTATACCAATATTTTGCAGTTGTTCAGGCTAAAAATTTTTTTTCGACACTGCAAATTTCCTTGACAGCTTCTTCTACTTTGCTACTGCGATTAAAATAAAATAATAATGTGTCGAAAACGGTGCTTTTGATCAATTTTGCATTTCATTTCAAACCAGTGGATTTTTAAAAAATCAAATGATATATCACAATATTTACTATAATTTTCTTAATAAGTAAAATAGATTTCAAATAAATGTATTTACTAATATATAAATATAATCTGGTTAAACAAAACTGTAATACATTAAATTCACGAAAAATTATGTTAAGACCTAATACTTCGAGCCAGATTCCTCGGTAATCAGAAAACTTTTGTGGCAACAAATATACTCAATAAAAAAATTTGACAATATCTGATAATTAGGTCATATATGGATTGGGTATATTGATGGTTATATATGGATAATTATAACCACTAATGGATTCTCAACATATAAACATTATTATATCCAAAAAACATCACGAGAATGTCTTAGAAAATGTTACTTAGAATGTTACTTAGAAAATCCCATCAAATGTTAAAATGTTTCATAAGACTCAATACTAAGTAACACCTGGTGTTATCTAATGCCTATATCCAGTAGACCTTATAATTATAATCATAAATAATATTAACTCTCCAATACCGCCAAATTGAAAACAAACTTGTTTAAGGTTTAATTATTGAAGATTGTTTTATTTCCATCACGATATTTTATATTTTATACGATATTTTTTATGTATAATAGATCTTGCACGATTTGCTTCAATTGCAATGTGTCAAGAGAAAATGGTCATAAATACTATTTTCCGACGATTTATTAAGCAATAAGGTATAATAATGAGATACATTTATTTCAGTTGTTCGAAATAGGTGATACGTGCTTGACTTATTTTTAATATCGCTGATATATCATGTTGTCCTCATTACCTACTTTGAATTAAGGTTTCTATGTTATAAACTAATTTACGATTGTATTCTAATTCTATTCCAAGACTTATTTAAAGATTCCTTTATATTTTACAATGTAAAAACCTTTTTATAGATGGTTGGTGTTGAACAAGGAGTTAAACAGAAAATCATCAATGAATAATAACCATACCTTCGTTAAATTCTAAGAGTTAGAAATTGGTTTCAACAAATTTTCTACATGAAAAAAATCCATTTCATAACACTAAATGCTACAAATGCAGCTTGTAGACGATTTTCAATACTGGTAGATATCAATGAGAATTTCCCATAATTTTACAATAATTGAAAAGGTTACCCAAAATACAGAATATTATACAATAAGTTGAAACATATTTAATAAGAAATCTATGAAAAATATACTTCCTATTTTAATGTAAAGGGTGTTCGATAAGTCTATTCAAAATGTATTTTTATTATTATTTCCACATTAAAAATGTTTAAAATAAACGTTTAATATATAATAGTAATTTAAATAATTAAATTTTATTTAGTCTGTAAAAAAATTTGATTTAATATTGATAAAGGCGTTTTTATAAATTTCAGAATTTTGACAACAGAAGAAAGAATTTTTTTGTGTTTAGAATATCATACCACAAAATCAATAATCTTAGTTCGACGGAAACGGACGTGTGAATCGTCACAACTGTATCATATGGGTTCCTGAAAATCCTGGAAACCCTGCTGAAATTCCAAGAATATCATCAAAAGTGAATCTTAGAATAGCGATGTCTTCCAAAAACTAATTGGTTCCTACTTTTGTTGGGGTTCAACTCCAATCATATAAGTTCTGTAAATAAAAATTTGGAAAAAAAATAAAATTTAACTAATAACCTGTCTAATTTAAAATTAAGTATTTTAATTATTAATTTAAAATTAATTAAATAAATTTTTTAAAAATGAAGTTTAAATATTATTTTACAATCAACTACTGATTTTTAATCAGTAGCGTGTATTTCTAAAATTATAATTTTCAAAAATGTTTAGAATTTTATTTTATTTTTAATAATAATTAAATATAGAAAGTACGTCATGATTGACAGCTTCACTAGCCAATCAGAGACGCTAAACGATCAGTAAATAGTATATAAGCCAGCGAAAATTCATTATTTTTCGCCCAGAAAATTTCCAGATAAAAGGTATGTTTTAGTTTGATAATTTTATCTTGCTGACCTTGGTTTTTCCTGGCATAGCTTTTTAATTAAGGAGTGTAGTTTTTAGATTGCCTGAGCAATTTGGTGATTTAGTGTCACTGCCGATTGTTGAAGTTTGTTTGCTGTAATTAAAAGGGTTTTACCCTCATTTAATTTAATAAAGCTTTATAGTGTTACTTTTGTGTTTTCGTTAGAGGGTGAGATAACGAACTCTTAAGATAGGCCCACAGCAACCTCAGTGTAGGTTTGGTGAGCTAGATAAGAGTTGCGCCAACACTTTTTTGAATCGGACACTGTGAAATCAGAAAATTATTTACCAATGCTCAAAG
Organism: Bipalium vagum; assembly: GCA_037834085.1. Classification (NCBI taxonomy): domain Eukaryota; kingdom Metazoa; phylum Platyhelminthes; order Tricladida; family Geoplanidae; genus Bipalium; species Bipalium vagum. Next base: position 7,846 of record JBBMKC010118321.1, read on the forward strand.
ATTATTTTGTACACTTTAAAGCCATAGAATTCTGCGAAAATCATTTTTCCACAAGATGGAGCACCTCCACATTGGAATATGGCAATAAGTCAATTTCTCAATGAAATATTTCTTCAACGATGAATTGGACGTAAAGGTTCAATTAGCTGGACTCCTAAGAGTCCAAATCTCACTTCATTGGATTTTTTCTTGTGGGGTTATATAAAGAACATTGTCTATCGTAACCTTATATCCACCATTGATGAATTTAAGAAAAGAATTATTGACCGATGCTTGAAGTAAACAAATCAATGCGGAGCAGAATAGTGAAAACTTTCAATTCTCATTTCATGTTTTGCAGAGACAAAAATGGACATCATTTTGAGCACACTTTATGACAACATAAACTGTAATTATTGATATTTAAAAGTAAAGTAAATAAACACATTAAATGATTGTCACTTTTTTTATAATATTTACAAATTGTTAAAATGATGAATAGGCTTATCGACTTATTCTAAAAACCAAAGTTTTATTGGACACTAACAAATAAATGTACAAAAATTATTAAAATATTGCTACAAAATTATTACCCATACAAACTTTAATCTAATTTTTGTTATAATTATGATGATCAGATAAAAATTACTAACTCCAGCTAGTCTGACGGAAGAAATTTATAATCTTATCATTAAAACCTTTTCTCATATTTTTCCAGTGAAAACAGAAATTATAATCAGCTTGAAATTAATGGTAATTATAAAACATTCAGATTAAAACTGAGACAGCTGAAAAAAGATTTCAAAAATCACTAAATATAATTACTCTTATAACTATCTCAATGTTAAGAATTAAGAGAATTATGTTCTGTGATTATTCATTGAGACATTTGATAAATCGGATTAAATTTTTAATTATTTCGTTATAAATTATTAATAATAAATTTAATTAATTATAAAGTATTATTTAAGATATAATTGAGTCAGTAATATCAAAGGAAATTCGCAAGCTTTCGATTATTTTATGATTTTATATTTATTATATTATTGTTTGATTTAATTAAATAAATTCAATATTATAGCTTTTGTTTTAATTAAGTTAAACTGTCATTGATATATTTTAATTAGAAACATTATCATTATTTAATTTCTTTTTTACCCTGAATTAGATTTGTTTTTTTCCACTAAAATGTTTACACGAATATTATAAATATTATTTAATTTTTTAACATTAAAAGAAAATTATTTTTTAAATTTTAAATAAAGAAATTTTTTTCAGATTTTATATATATGAATCAATTTAAACTTTAAAAATTTTAATTAATTTTGTTTTAATTTTATCTCAGCTGTTAGTTGCCTTTTTTAAAATCCTTTAATAACAGAAATTCAAATTCCTTTGTTAAGTTAAACAATTTTATATAAAAATATAATCTAAAAAATATAAAAGAAAACTTTCTTTGGATCTGAAATTTATAAACTGTTTCCTGATTATTAAAGGAATTTAATTACTTTTGTATGAAGTACAAAACAATAATTATTTTCGACATTAATTGAAAATCTCTTTCTATACAATTTATAAGTTTTTACATTTATTATTATTATTATTATTATTAAAACAAATAATTGTTTTTAATATAGGTTTAACATGATTTCTCTGAATCTTGTCACCATTCAGAAAAGCAATTATTAAAATATTATTTACCAAGTATTATAATATAAGACTAGACAGTATACCTATAAAGAATCCTTATAATTAAATAATGAATGAAGATCATGAAATTGAAATCAAATCAATTTTAAGACTGATAAAATATGAAATACTATTTTTTCAATAGGTTAAATCAAAAATTGAATATTTAGTCATTACATTGACTTGTTCTGAGGAACACACAACAAAAAATCCTACATATCCTATTTATATACATTTACATGTAAAAAATAATCATAAATATTTGTCACTATATTTAAACCTTAAATGGATTTAATCTTACATGGGCCCATAAAAAATCGTTCAATATGTTCAATTTTTAAAAATCTTTTTTTCTAAAACTATATCAATAATACAACAATAACACTAATGTGAGAAATAACAAATATGATCACTTATAATCATTTCCATTATTCGAAAAAGTAATGAGTTTAAAAGGTTATTAAATTTAATAAATTCCATTTTTATTCTAAATATTTAATAAAATATTGATAATTACTATACTTATAAATAATAATAATAATAATAATTTCATTTTTATTTTTATTTTGATTTTAATATTAATTTAAGTGATTTTTTCGGTTTGTAAAGGTATTGTGGATACTACCTATTGAAAAATACACCTAAACCCATTGAAACAGTTCTTTTTAATTGTACTATTTCATGTTTTAAATTTTAAATTTTATTACTAAAGAGTAAGATTACAAAAGAATTTCTTAAGAGAAGACATGTTTACACAAGCTTGATATGCATTGTAAGAGACACATAATAGAAATAAACGAATTATTTATTTCTTTATAATTTCGTAAAAATAAGTAAATTATACTTTTTAAATATATCCTTTAAATTAACTCTAACACCCCGTCACATTACCTAAACGATTGAAATTCAAACGATATCAATGTTGCATTTATATTTCTTTTATAATAATAGAAATCCGGAAACTTTGGCACTCCACACAGTCACTCCTCTGCAAGATATCAAAACTACTAGCATAGCAGTAAGGATAGGAAATTATATTGGTTTTTGTGTCAGACTTTGACACCCACATTGTCGTTGTTTGTCTCCGGTTAGGAGCCGACAGCGACTTGGATAACTTGAAACCCTTGCGTCGAATGGTGTGAGGGATTGATGAATATGCACAGCAGGTAACATCTGGTTTTGAGAAAATGCGCCAGTTAAGTCAAAATAAATCCACTTAATCTAAAAGATTTGAAAGTGGGTTCTGAGCCTTTTTCCATAAGTAATTTTTGTTGAAGGTATTACAGGAATTATCATGATTTATTCTCCTTTATCGTTATTTTAGTTTTAGAACAATTTCCCTTTAATGTCATGTATATTATTTTTATTTTTCTCATGTTATATAGAAAAATTAAATTGATCATTCTGAGAAATTTGATTTCAAATCTCATTTTCGGAAAGATTAAGCGCTGTTTAATATCTAATTTTAAAATATTAAAACAAAAAAATTAACAAAGCAACGATAAATAAATTAAATATTTTATCTTCTGTTTTTTTTTCAGAATAAAAAAAGATTTTAATTTGAAAGAAGTATTTAAAATTTAGATTCCCATTTCCGTTGACATTCTCCAGTTAAAATGACTAAAACAAGGTCAGAGAATCAAGGTTGGTATATAATAAGGTGGTGGAAATATCAAATCAACACAAAATTAAGGAACAATTAAATGCTTGAGGGATTCATATCTATCTAGTCAAACGCTAAGAAGGTGTAATGAAATGGGTTTTAAAGAAGGCGGCAATATCAGAAGCCAATGCTTACACAAATGATAATGAGGAAACGCTTGAAATTGACTTACCAATATAAAAATTACCAATTATACTTCGGAAGACAGGGGTTTTGTAAGATAACTTATTAATTATTTGTAAAACTTGATTATTTATGTCTTAGGTCTGCATGACAACACAAAGTTCGACTGACGCCTGTCTAGTGAAAAATTGATCAAGGACTACTTGTTAACCAAAGTGAAACATCAAAAATCCTTTATGATATGGTCATTGATAAGTATTAATGGAGTAGGACCAATTCATTTAGTTGACAGAACACTGCGCTAGGATCAATACATTCAAATATTGCACGACAAATATACTATCCGAATATGGAGCATGGTTTCCAAATTGACAGAATTATACATTTATGAAAGATGTAGCCCCGTGTCACAAAGCGAAGTCCAAGAAATTTAGAGAGCTGACCATACGACATAATTCATTTCAAGAAGGAAAATTTAAAAGACTAAGTTGAGAATTTTGACCATAACGAATAGTATATAAAGAGAATTCAAAGAAATTTAAGAGATAATAAAATAAAAACACCTAGAAATATATATCTGAAGGTTTTCAGAACTTTCTTAAAGAGATAATATATTGGCTGCCAGTTTGAACTGGAAATCATTTGTTGCAGAACTTGAAGAGCATTCATGTAAAATAGAGATAAAATTGACAATACCCAGGAAAATAGAAACGGCTGATAAAGAAGAAAATTAGAGAAATAAACAGTCAAACCAAAATAAAACACAACACTAGTCACAGAAATGTTAAGAATGGAGTGGAATATATATATAAATTTGTAAATAATTTTTCACGATAAGAATCAAAATAAAAGAGATATTGAAGACGATTATTAAGATTATGAAAGAATCAGTGAATGTGATCGGTGCTCTGTATTACAGCGAATTTTTTATTACATAGAGGGGTTTAGAGAAATCGAGAAAAAATTAATCGAAAAGAATGAGGAGTTAAGAAAGCTGAAAAAAGAAAATTAATCGATTACGATTATTGGGGATTTGAAACCTAAGTTGAAATACGTCGGAATTCCAGATATAAACGGCCAATTTTGAAATATTATCTGGGTACAGAAACTAGAGTCAACGTGATGATTAACCATTTTGGCATTAAGGATTTCAGATCATATTTCTACGAAATTTATATATATAATATAATGCATGCTTAATATTGCAGGTCGGGCAGCAGTATTTTTCAGATTAGATCAGCAGTAAGAGGTTTCCTAGTGATGGAAAAAAATACCAGTTTTTGTTAAACTGATTAAGTTGCAAAAATGATTCGGAATTTCATTCAAAGAAATTTTTCAAAGATCAGGGAGTTCTTCAGTTGGGAATTTAAAAGAAACATTTTCTATTGATCTAGTTTTCATAAAGATTGGTTATGAAATAATTAAGAATAATCAAATATTTTTTGATATTTAATTCACAGTTACGTTGAATTTAAGAATTCAAATAAACTTAATTTTTAATTAAATGTGTTTTATTTTATTGGATTAACAAGAACGTAATTGCTTATTTTTCATAAAGACCTGTGACTTCAATTTAACTCTATTTTTAAAAAAATAATGATAAAATAACTCTATTTTAAAAAAAATAATGATTGTTTAAATAATATTAAGAGATAGTCGATGGATTCAAATTTTAATCAATTTGTTTTGTTACTTTACTTTTTGTGTCATCTTTTGTAAAGAGGATCGGAACAGGAAATTGAAGCATATTTTACATTTCTATGATCGGAAAGAGAAAATTGTATCACAAGCGTGTAAAAGATCATGTGAAGTGTATTGGAAAGAAGCTTAGAGCATAACATGCAAGCATCAAAACCCATATTAAGAATATAGGTTACTTGAATAAAATTAAATTTATGTGTTCCTTACCAACTTATGGAGAGTCACATTAGACAACGGTTTGAAATCTGCGATTTGCTTATCAAGGGCAATAAAAATAACTCATTTTTAAAATAATTGGTATTGGGCGATAATTTTCATCGGAAAAGATCATGACGTAAGTCTGAGGAGAAGTCTGAGTATTGTAACCGTCATGCAATGCTGATGGTTATCAATAGAAAGTTATGCTATACATTTGGTGGGATTATCACTGAATCATATAGTTTGAAATTTTTTCAAACAGCCGAAGAAGTTATCCTGACAATTTAACACTGAAAATTAAATAAATTACCAAACCTTAAAGGCATTGTGTTTCATTATGACTGCAAAATCACACTGCTTTGACCACTCGGCAAAAAATATTTAACCTTGGTTAGGACATATTAATACATACACCATAAACCCCAGATCTCGTCCCTTCTGATTAACAACTGTTTCGCTCTATGAATTTGATGAATAGTAAAACTTTACTGATGATGATTACATTAAATCCGACTTGCATATTTTTGCGGATAAGCTCAAGAGGTTTTATGAGCGAAGAATTTTTGTTTCTTAGAAGATGGTAACTGGTCCTTGATAGTAACAAAAGATTCATAATTTTAAAAACATATTTTTTCATATAGTTTCATATTTCTTTGATTCTTTAAAAATATCGGGAAATATTTTCTTGCTAACCCATTTTATTTTGCAGGTTTGTATTTTTTGAAATTTATAGATTACTAATTTAAGAGCTACATAATATATTAAATAATAATATTAAATTATATGAATATATTAAATAATGAATTATTCTTTAATATTATTATTAAAGATTTTCTCAATAATTAATAAATATTTAATAATATTAAATATTTATAATTTTCCAAAAAAAATAATTTCTAATAATGAATCAAAAAATATATACCTTTATTTGGCTTGAAATCCACACAACTTGTAAAGTTACCAAACCTATCAGCTATTGTGACGTTCATGGATAAATATTACGTAGCAAATCTCAAAAATTCGATCGTTTTTCGTTGAAAATATTTCAGAGTTCTATTTGATATGTCTTTTGTTGACAATAGGCCGAATGAACCAATGACTGACTTCGTTCTCCACTACGTACTCAATGTACACATGTGTTGGCAAACAAATGAAGTCACTGAACAATACTGTAGCACATCTCTATGTCATTTGTGTCGATAAACGGAGGCTAAAAACGTTCTCAACATTTCATCGGACAATGTAAATGGATCATATATAACATGGATAAATGTCAAATGTTTTAATATTAAGATTCGATTTGCTGGTTTGATTGACAAATGGAATATGCTTAATTCTAAACTCCAGCCCTGTGATTTCGAACAGGACTTATTTGAACGTTATGCATAAATGTCGAATTAAAACAAAAAGTATACCGTAAGTAAAAGTGTAAACTGACAAAAATAATTCGAAAACTGAGAACAAAAGAAAAGGATAAGCCACTTTTAATTTGTTTATTTATGGTGATCAAAAAAAATTTCGAAAATAATAAAATTAAAATTTTTTAATTTTTACTAATTTAAATTCTTTACCTTTTACATTTTTTAACTTATTTTTCTTTGCGATTTTCTGTAATTCTTTTACAATTATCATCTTTTGTTTGTTTTTTTTATAATAATAAATGCATTATATCCTTAAAGAATTTCTTATAAAATATTTAATTATTTAAAAAGAATATTTAAGTTTAACTCTACAATAGAATGTTTTGAAATTAGGAAAATTCTTTCAGGTCACTTGTTAATATTATTTTTTAACATTTAACACATAACCAAATCGGATTCCAATTTAATTAAATTTATTTTTAATTTTTTTAAAAATTTATTTTAATTTCAAAAGATAATTATTTTTATAATTTTATTATTTTATTTGTATAATTTTGTCTTTATTATTCTTAATTTAATATTATTAAATTTAAAAATTGATTTCACTTGAAAATGAATAAAACAAATTTTTTTAAAAATTTTTTTTAAAAAATTTATAATTTATAATTTAATTAATAATTTTAATTATAGTAATAATTATATTAATAATATAATAAAAATTCAGGTCAGTATTAATTATCAAGGAAACCAAATTAAAATATCAAAATAATAATTAATTAATTTTATTATTATTATTATTATTAATTTTTATTTTTAATAATACTATAGTATAAGTATGAATAGAATTATCTTAAATATTTTTCTTTATTTTATACTTTAATTGATATAAAATGCAAAAGAGAATTTTTCGGAGTATGATAATTAATTATTATTAAAAAAATTAAGAAAATATTCGGTCTAAGAAAAATTTAAGAAAGGAAAGCAATATGAGTTCAGTGGTAAAATTCTTAAAAATTTAAATGAAATGTAAAAAAAATATTTTTAAGTATATTTATGTCATACTTGAGTTTAAATAAATTTTGCAAACTTAATATGGATTAGTGTTGTTTTTCTCAACTATTTTTTATAGACAATTATTTCATAAAAAACTTTTTGGAAAATTTTTAATTATCAGTTCAAAAACAAGTTTTCTTCTCAATAGAGTCAGATTAAGTTAGAGAATGTTTTGCAATTATAAAAGAATAATTCATTTTTTGTGTATTCCTCTCAAAGTTTAATAATTTTGATTTTAATTATGAAAATTTTCCTATTATCACAGACACAAATTTTCTTTAATTATATATGTGTAAGGAAATCTTGAAATGTGTTATTTGTTATTAATACAATGACAGTCATTTGATTAGTGCATAATCGAATTTATTATTTGCGTACCAATATAGTATCTCCTCCGTTTTTTTATTATGTTTTAAAGTTCCTTTAAAAATTTTTAAAAATCAATATAAGTTCTCCAATCACAAAACGGGAAAGAAACTATACTAGAGCTTCTTTTTAATTTTTTAAAATTATTTTAAGTTTTGAAATTTTTTCTTAATATCGGAAAATGTAAATGATAAGAATCCCGAAGGAACATAATTTTGTGTTGCTTCTGTGACTTTCTGACCACGGCAAAAGGCAAAATATAATAAATGCCGAAAATGAATTTTTTCGCTGCCTGGAATATCCATTTGT
>JBBMKC010118432.1:0-16284 GCA_037834085.1 Bipalium vagum
TCTGCCCGTTGTTGCATATTATAACGATCCATATTTAATTTTCAAATGTTTAGCTAGGATAATGTCAAATATTAATTTAAACAAAAACTACTTAGTATTTAATATGTTAAAAGTAGTAAAGCTTCTTTTGGAAGACCCTGTATAAATTAAAACTTTTTCCATGTTAAAATAAATAAATAAATATTTCTTATAACATAATACTCATATCTTCTTAATGACTTTTGTCTTTATAAATTATATATGGCGTTTTAGGTTATAAACAGTTAATTCCTATTTGTGAAAAATTCAGAAGGTTTTTCAAACAGATCTACAGATATTAACGTAAAACTGTGTTATAATTGTTAAACACAAAAATAAACCAAATAATACATTAAACAAAATATTAATTTATCCAATATAGTGCTCTTTTCACGATACATTTTAATATACTTATAATTTTTATACTAAATTATAAGACACATTTTTATACCTCTGTCGTTTGTGAACTATAGTTTACATAAACTCTGTACAGTTAGGATTGTTAAACATCCTTGTTGATGCACTAATTCTAAATTTGTTTGGAACTTAGAATAAAATGTTAATAACATTTGAATAATAAGTTATTCGTTATCTTTATTTAAACTTCAAATCATCTTTGAATTAAAAAATTATTTTAAAAAAGTAATATTTTTTCAAATCTCTTTAAAAATAAGTATAAATAAATATTTGATATATTTTATAAGCACCAATAATAATTTTATATTTTAAAAAATTGAGATTAGCAAATAAATATTTTAAAAAATTAGTAAAATAATATTATAGGTCATGTTTAATAATTTTATTGCCTAACTCAGCTGATTATATCAGTATCTTTATATTCGAAGTAGATTACTGTTTTAAGATTATCTTAGACGTGATAAATTTTTAAAAAAATAAACTCTATTTCATATATTAAGCTGCCCTAAAAATTTTCTACCGTTTTCGTTTAACACGGTTTTAATTTGAATTACAAACAAAATACTAAGTTAATTGAAAAGTTCGTGAAACGAAAATAAAATTTTGAAAAAACTGTAAAAATCAAAATTTTGTCCCAAAACTCAATGCACTTGTTCCATTGAATTTATAATTTATTTATCCCATTCCGAAAATTATTTTCTGGAAGTCCTTCAAGATACTTATTTACACCTGCTATAGCTTCATCATTTGATGAGAATCGCTTACCAAGTACAAAATTTTTAAATTTGAGGATAGATGGAATTAAGTGGTGCTCTGATGAATACGGCAGATGTTCCAGATAATTCATGTAATTCCTTCAATTTGACCATTACAAAAGGGCATTTTTGAGCTGATTTATTGTCTTGACAAAAAATGATTGTTTTATCCGGATCTTTTCTCAAGAATGTTAGCATGTCATTAATTCAAAAGCGTGCATATTATATAATTTTAACGTTAGTCAAATAATATTCACCTTTTATTGTTTAACCTTTTTGAATATAATCAATTAACAAAATGTCTTGAATCCCTAAAAACTTGTCAAAACCTTTTTCGACTATTTTAATCACTTCGGTTGTCTCGGAGCTGAACAACTTGGACTGAGTCCACTCTGCAGTTTCCTTTTTTCAATAAGGATCATAATAAATCCAGGTTTCATCAATTATTACAAAGTTTGGTTTAAAATCTGTTTTATTTTTAGAGAGCTAAATGTTGAATAGATAGTTCTTGTACAAAATTTAACAAAAACAGTACATATCTTGCATATGGTTTTCTAAATCACATTCCTTAGATTGTGAAAAACAAGTTCAGTTGAGATCTTCGTGGCCTCAGACTTGAATCAAAGTCAATGGATAATCATTCATCACTATATCTCGTATGAAATCCATCATTTGTTATGCTGTTGCACTCTTGTGTTGTCCAGAACGAAAATCACCTTCAATGATTCATCATTCATTTGAACATCAGATCCAAATTGCAAACCATGAGTTTTAATTTTGCAGCATACAAACTAATACTTTACCATTTTATTATGAATTTGTATAGATTTCAATCTTTTTCACAAAAAATTTGATAACACCACAATGTTTAGTTTTTTCCATTCGAAATGGAGGTCAATTTTAAAATGCATTAAATAAAAAATTGACCTTTTATGAATTTGTATTAATTTAGTTTAAAACTGCAAATAGTTTATAATTATAAAACTTGGATCAAAGTTGGTGCTTCACAAATTTTTCAATTGGTCTAGTAGTTTGGGGAAAAATGTATAAATGTATTAGTAAGATTAAATCCTTGGAATAAATAATTATAAAAATTATATTATTATCATTTGTTTATCCGAATTAAAAAAATGTCGCAAAGAATTAAAAATAAAGAAATCCGGTTCGTTGTGAAATGTTTTTCTTGAAAGGGAAAAATACCCCTCGTGTCACCGTGTGATCTGATACCAAATCAGTACGCTATTGATTCGCACGAAAGATACACCTCCTTTTGGCCGACTAATCGCATATAAAGACGACTAAATCATGACAATAATCAAACAAGACAATCACATAAGCAATTAAGATAATACTAATGATCTAGACTTTGTCAATAAACTGGTCTAGAAAAGCTTGGTTATAATAAAAAGCTTGATATTTTGGTGACTCAAATTATTTGAAAAGAATTTTATTCATTAAATTTTCTATATTTGTAAATCTTTATTGAAAAGAAATAAAATTGAATGATTTCTTAAAAATATGATAAACGGAGATGAAAAATATATTATGTATGGCAATAATGTTGAAATTCTAAAAATTAAGGTTCAAAAATTAATATTATTATATAATTGTAACTTCTCAAGAATAAAATAAAAACAAAGTATTTTTTCTTATAATGTCTAAAATCCTCATCTCAGCCAATTCTTCATCCTACAAAGTGTTCAAATAGTTGATCCAAAAACAATTTATTTTTTCAGTTAATTTAATACGGAAAATCTCACCATCACAGTATAGATAAAAGAATTGAATTTCGTGTCTGATAACAACAAATCAACAATATTATCCAATTCTTCAGGAACATCCACAATAGACTTCCTATGTCACTGAAGGTTTAAATGTTACAAATTACTCACAACTTACAATTTTTCGGTATTCGTCTCATTGACCTCTGGATCTAAACATATTCAATATATTATATCGAAAATTGATAATCAATAAGAACTATTGAAAAATCAGAAAAAATAAATTTTAAACATTATTAATATTACAATTGCTCACGTCTAACGTTTTTATCAAAGTTCATTCGAACATCAAACTATCCAGATAAACTATTTCAGTATGAAAAACACATTTGATTAGAAATTTAGCTTTAAAGTTTTAATACTTTATTTACTTTTATTAATACTTATTCGTATTTATGAACTGTCAATAAAAAAATTGCCTCCATGCCATAGTAAACACAAAGTGAATATTAATATACCTACCATTTGTATTTATCAAATCTAAAATGTAATTTGCCTTTTCATTCAAATTCTCATCTGTGTGTATCACATTTTGCAAACCATTTTTAATTAATTCGAACATGGAAAATACTCTAAAACGAAATATCAAATATCTTTCAAATCGTTCAGCATTTAAAACTTTGCATATTTTGAATGTAAATCGTTCATACTGAGTGGCATAAACACGAGTTTCAAAAAATGTTTATTCTAGTAAAAGAAAATAAATCAATTTTAAATGAAAATATTTATTGATTTATCAACCTTTTGTTTGTGAATGTTAAAATAGCCAATGTCCTCTCGCATCCCATATTCGGCAGATATCAAGTTGAGTAATTTAGATTCAATTTTAATCTAATAAATAAGAATGTACATGTAAAAATTATGTTAAATCAATATAACTTTTCCTATAGGGATTTCGTTATTGTCTGGCAAAATTACTGTGCATTCTTTAACTTTTGATCTCATTTCGATTAGTTATGTTTCATTTTAAAAATATTTAATAATTACAAAGACCATGAAAGAACGAAAAACTTTGTTCAAACAAGGATTACATGAGAAAACTCAATAAAATTTATATTAATTTTATCTTGTTAAAAAATATAAATCAATTTATATCTTTAGAATATTTTAATTAAAAATTTTGAGAATTTATCAAAATATTTTATAAGAAAATTTTTAGAACATTTTTAAAAGTCTTAAACTTTAAGTGTAGAAAATTTTTTTAAACTTGTTCACATACATACATTCTTCTGAAAAAAAATCTGTAATATGCACAAAAATTGTTTAAAAAATTGAAAAAATTAAGATGTAATTATCTCTTCCTTAAAAATGTAATTATAAATAATGTTAAATTTCAAAGTACTTTAATTGTTTTTAATTAATAATTATTACTCATAAAATACTTATTTAAAATTATTGGGTTCGCCACAGCCACGACCACAAAAGACAAAAACAGAATTGGAATAATAAAATATTACTAATTTTAAAATGACTCTAATTAATAATATTAATAATTTTTCATAATATAAAAATATAAAAATATTAAAAATAATCTGATCTCGACTTCAAGATTATATCATGCTGCAGTTAATAACCATGGAGGTTATTTTAGTATTTACTGTTTTTAGAATAGTTCTTATCACAAAGATATTGACCATAGACTGATTAATCTTTCTTCTTATACTAACCATCTACGGACTACCAGGAAAATAGTGAAGAGTATATTTTGTTATTTTAAATTATTTGTTGAAAGATTAAAGTCTCATATTATTCGGAAACAAGATTTAAATTGATGAAATTTTTATTATTATGCTTATGTCCATTTTTATGCGACAGGAGCCAACTGTGGCCTTACCTTGTTAGAGTGTTCTTGATCGGGCTCATCGAGTGACCCTAGAACCCATAATCTTCTTGGATGTGAGATCTATACTTTGTTTGTTTTTCTTTTTTTAATAATGAAAGTTATATTCTTGTGGTCATTTGTAAATAAGAATTCAAAGTCGAAGCAATAAAAATATATATTTCATTAAATCCGATTAACCAAAAAAACTTTTCAAACTTGGACCTCACCTTTTATAAATATTAAATTATTTTTTTTAAAATTAACCAACATTTATTTAAAATATTTATTTAAAAATTTAAAAACGTAACATTATAATTTTTTAAAACTTTAAATAAAAAACATTTAATATTTGTTAATCTAGGCGTGAGATCCTTATTTAAAAAAATTCAAACAAACGAACTCTTTGAATAACTCCTTATATTCCTCCCCCTCTCACGAATTTTTTTAACTTCTCAACGTTCTTCTCTAGAATTCTTCCATCTGTGTGTTCTATCAAATACCGTCTTCAATGTATTTTTCTTTGGATTCGATATGGACCTTCGTATCTTTGCTGGTCCTTGTTCCTCGTTTCCACTTTGACCAGGACTTCGTCATCGATTCCACTTCTGTTCTATCCATCTTCTCTTTCAACGGATACCGTCTTTCTCGGTCGATGCACCTGCCAAAAATAATTTCTGCGGAGCTCCTTCCTGTCGTCTTCTGCGTTTTTGCATTCAATGAGAACTCGACCTCTGGCAATAGTTCTTCCCAATCCTTCCTTCCTTGCTCCGCTCTGGCTGCATTCAGTCTCTCCCTAATAGTTCTAAATTGTCATTCAATCTGACCATTAGTGTTATGGTGGTATGGGCTTGAGAACCGCAGTTCCGAATTTATACTTTTCGCGAACTCTGTCATCAAATGTTTTTGCGCAAATCAGATTGATAGTCTTGGGACTAGCAAACTTGAAAATCCAACTTTTTTTATCACCTCTATAATTGTCTCTTCGTCCTGCCTTGCTACCGCAGTTAAACGGATATATTTCCTGTACTGATCTATTACGCCTAAGATGTACTTTTTCTTCCTCCTGGTTTCCGTTAATGGACCACAGATATCGACATAAATGTTCTCAAACATTTCAGATGTTTCCAATGTCACTGTGGTCTCTTTTGTCGCTGATGTAACCACTATGCTTCTGAGACGCTTCGTATCCTGACAATACCCTCCGTACTTTACTCCACAAACCCTTTATATCATGTCTTCCCTTCATATATTCCACGACCTTCTCAGTAGCTGTATGAGCCAACAATCTATGAACATGACATAACAAGTTCTTTTCTGCATCTTTAGACTCTTCTGTGCCTATTGCATCCAACATCCTGACTTTCATCTTTCTCTTCTTCGCCTCCTCATGCGCTTATTGACAGTGATTACATGTTTCGCATCTTGGTCTAAATAACAAATCTGCGTTTGTATGTTTCGAACCCTTCATGTATTCGAACTTAATGTCAAGACTGCTCAAGTAATTAATCCAAGTTTGGAATTGCGACGTGATCGGCTTCTTCCTATTCATCAAGAAGGTAATTGCTTTATGGTCCGTTCTCAGTCTGAACCTCCTTCCGTATAAATAATGATGAAAATGATTACAAAATTAATAAATGGACAGCAATTCCTTTCGATTAATACAGTAGCCAATTTCATGGCTGCTCATGACGTGAGAGCCATATGCTATCACTCGTTCCTTTCCATTTTCGTCCAGTTGAGACAGAACTGCTCCTATCGAATTAAAACTCGTATCTGTATCTAGAATACATTCCTTCTTAATATCGGGGAAGCACAATACGGGGCTTGATGTTAATGCTTTTTTCATTTCCTTTAACGTTTCTTCCATCTCATGTGTCCATATTAATTTTTTCTCACCCTTTCCACACGCACTCCCCAAGGGCCTAGGTCTTTTCGAGTATTCTGTTATAAATCTTTTATAATAGTTACAGATCCCTAAGAAGCTTCTCAATCCTTTTACACATTTTGGCCTTTCGAAATTTTTAATCGCCTCCAACTTTGAAAGGTCTGTCTTTAACCCCTTTTTACTCACCACATGACCCAAGAACTTTATTTCCTCTTTCAGCAAATGACACTTTTCTAGATTTATCCATAGTCCAGCTTCGAGCACTCTTCTCAATACTTCGTTCAGAACCATAATGCTCACTTTCAGTCCTCGTAAACACTAACATGTTATCCACATAGACCATTGCTCCTTTTATACCACCGACGACCTTCGTCATCATCTCCTGAAATGTGCCTGGAGCTGCCCCTATTCCAAAGGGCATTATATTAAAACGATATTGTCCTTCCTTGGTAGAAAAAGCCGCCTTGATCTTGGATGTCTCCTTTAATTCCACTTGATAATAGGCATTACCTAAATCAATAGAACTGAAATACTTTGTCTCAACAAAAGCATCCAACATTTTATCAACATTTGGCATCGGAAATGCCTGTCTTTCTGTCACTGCATTTAACTGCCGAAAATCTAAACATATACGGATATCTTTCTTCTCCTTCTTACATACGTAAATCAACGGTGTATTCCAAGGTGAATTGCATTTCTTAATAATTCCATTGTCTTATAGGTTCTTGACTGTCTCTTGTATCTTCTCCTCTAGGATCATCGGCTGTCTAAACGGCTTAAGATTAATCGGTTCTCCGTTTGTCCGGATATGATGTTTCGCTAGGTGAGTGCAGCAGTACAAGGGGAGACAAAAACCAAAGAAATCAACATCAGCGTAAGAAGCACAGGAATAAAAATTTCAGGAAAGCCTATGCGACTAGTGATCCAGTGTATTGGCATTCAATAAGACCGACATTGCACAGTTCAAAGTTATCTTTTTAGGCCCTAGAAATCGAAATTGGCATGGGTATAGAGTAGTAGAAATATTAATAATTTGGTTCAATACTAGTTACACTCTTGGGATTGTACATATAGATGAAGAAGAGCCATCATATACTCCGAATTGCGGATGGAAAGCATTAACAGCACATAAGAGCTTTAGCACCGTCTTATGGGGAACTGTGAAAGACTGTCAATACGAGGATTTGGACAATTTAAAAGAAGAGGAGATTATTCTTGAAATAATCTCAAAATTAATCTTAAAATTCTAAAAATTTTATTAAAACTCTAAAACTCCATAAAAATTATTTCCTGATGACTATAAATATTTATAAATTACCTCTTTTAGCCTATTTCTTTAAAAATAAAATTACTTTTTGAGGACTGTTTTATTTTTTAAGTAATTTTAAAATAAAAATATCTGGAAATTTTTAATTGCTTTTCAAATGGTTAATTAACTTCAATTATTAATATTATTTTTAAAATTTTTATTATTAACATTTGAACCTCTTTTTCATGTCCCCCTTAACTCTATTTGTGGATGTCTTGGGTAAACCCAATGAAATATAAATGATCTTGGTCTTACTGTGTTTTCATTCAAAAGTTTTTTACGATAATAACATTTTTTTGAATTATTCCAGCTTATTTCATTTTGTTTTGTCATAATAATTGAAAGTTTGTATTTTTTATTATACCAGATAACTTGGTATTAATATTTTCTATAAAATTTAAAAAATCATTAATTATATCTTGACCATAAAATTTATAATATTGTGATTTAATTAAATGTTCATAATTACTTTTTAAATAAATATTTAATGATAATGATTTTTGCATTTCAAGATGCATCTCTTTTTTTTCATTGTTAGCACTCTTGATGTTATTATCGGATGTAGCCTTTCGCTATGCGGATCGTCACGGATCATTACTCTGTAATTGCAACTTTGTTAGATCATTACTAACATTTTTTATCAGATTAAATGTTTCAAAATCACCATATAATATAAATGGAACTTTATTCTTAAATTGAAAATTGTTATCCTCACAATATTCTTTATAATGAAATGTATAGATTTTGATTCTTTGTGTTATCGACACAACTTTATATGTTCATTTAAAAGATTGGGTGAATTATATGAATTTAAACATTTTAAACAAAGATGGTTATTATTATTATTATTAGAAAATATGTTCATGTTTTTACATAAGACAATGATTTTTATATAGTAATAAATTATATTTTCTATCTTCGAAATTTGATTTTGGAAAAAAATTTTCTTTATATATTAGTAGTATGCTTTTATTGCTCCACAACTCCGCCTTTGATGGATAATTGTCTTATAATTCAAATATATTTATACTAATATTGTTTTTTTATTAAATATTTTAAAATCTTCTATTTTTATAGGAAATTCAATATTAGTTAAATTTAATTCATTTATATGTGGTTTATAGCTATTTAATCTTTCTGAATGAATTGTTGTTGGATGAAGATAAGCTATAATACAGAAAGTTATATATCTTTTCTTGATAACCTTCATGTGAAGCTACAAATTTGTGATGTTTTTAAGGCAGCCTTTGTCATGGATAATGTTAAATTTCACCGTTCTTTACTTGTTATCGAAACAATATGAGAACTTGGATATCGATGTGTCTATATACTACCTTATTCTTACTTTCTAAAGTCGATTGAGGAGATGTTTGCAAAGTGAAAAGGATTGGTTCAAAGATCAGCTCATACATATGAATCTGATTTAATAAAACTAATTGACGATAAGATAATCTTTTTATAATCAGTGATCGTTTTGATTTTTATAAAAATATAATAAAATATCGATTAAGATGTGCAAGAAAAAAAGTGATTATGGATCAAAAAATTTTCGCAATAAATGTTTTGTCTAAATTAAATAAACATGACTAAATTAAATGTAAAGCCGTGTAAATAGATTTTAAATTATAATTTTTTAAAAATCCTTGAATATTTAATTTTCTGTAGCCGAAATATTGCCTGAAAAGTTTTCCATAGTCACAGATTACAGCCGTATTGTTAAGCATCGGTGGTATTAGTATATTTATTATAAATTTAAAGAAATGCTTTATATTGAAGTATTAGTTTTTAATTCAATTAAGATTAACTTTTGTTTTATTACTTCTTTTTAGTATTTTTAAATGGATTACTTAAAAGAAATTTGTCAAAATGCTTTAAATTTAAATTTAATAAATGATGATAATGATTTTTCTAATGAGATTGATTTGGAAATAGATGAAAAAGTAAGAAATATTGATTAAAATCTTTTACTGTAATATTTTGTAGGTTTCCTTGTTAAAGCAATCTAATTTATCAAAAAGATATGAATCATTTGTAGATTCAACATGCAACGGTTATTTTTTATTTCAAAAATGTTATAATGATTTTTTAAACTTAGAAACTTTGTTAGATGCTATTTTTAAGTTACGTGAAATAATCAACAGGTTTTTAGAAAATGTTAATCAAATTCAATGTTACATTCAAAATGCCCTAGACACTAAGAGCTCATATGTTCCTCGACAATGTCAAAGGTTTTTTTATTAACTATATTTATTAAAATCACAATTACTTAATATGTATTAAATTTAGTGTACTTAACTATCAAATATAAAAATGTCATAATACTCATTTTCAGAGATTTCGTAGCCACAGTTAACGGGATGTTGTTAATCTTTGATGACATTAAACAATTTAAACTAATTGGCACCGAAAAAATTCGTGCCATATCCAATTTAAACTTGATGGTAAATTTAATTAAATATATCACGTTAAATAAATTTATTTATAGTTGAGTAATCTTGACAAGTTTACGAATCTAATCGATACCACCGATGATATTGGGAAAAAAATTTTGATTCTGAACCGTCAGCTGAGATGTATTGATTTACTTTGATTAACCTGTGTCTGTTTTCGTGTAAATCTATATTTTTAATTAAATATTTTCAAATTTCCTGTTTTTTTTCCAAAGAATAGTTTGAGCAATTATTGAGTTTTCTTTCATTTCTTTTCAACATTTTTTATTCATACAGTTTAAAAATTTAATATTGACTTGTTAATTAATTGTCTTTTGCAAAAATATAGTCATGGTTTCTATTCTGGATCAGTACTATTTGTAACGATTATAAAGGATTTATTATAATTAGGTGCCTGAAAAAAATTTGTTAACCATTTAAATCCATTAACAAATTTTTAAATTTAATTTAACCGTCAAATTTTTGTTGGATCGAAATATTTTAAACATCCATAAAAATATGAAAATTTTGTGCTAATCCTTTAAAACCTAAAATGAATAAAGATTTGTTGAGATATTCAGATTATAAATGCTACTAGACCTTTATATCATTATGCCCACGTGTAACTGGATTAATTTGAAATCGATCTCCGAAAGACTTGGATCATTCCAAATGATCACAATTGAATGAAAATAGGAAATTCAATTTAGCATTTCAATACTTCATTAAAAATTTGTCTTTAAAATGATAGTACGACCATATTAAACTGCTCATAGACATGGTTTTTTCCAAAGTTATGGATAAAAAGCGTTACTCTAAAATTCTTGCAGAACGGAATCAATGGGCCACAGGGCATCCCATTAATAGATTATTCGCCATTGACTGTTTTCCGTTGTGAGTATATCGGAATTCCAATGAGACAGAATGTTTCAATGGTTGTCCGCATTCTAACCCATCCCAATTACTGGAGTTGGAGTTCAATCCAAGCAATTGATATCGCAATAAAAAATATTATTCCCGGCTTGCGTTTGGATCTCATCGCTGATGTTCTGGAAATATTTAAGAACAAACCGATCTATTGTTGGCAAGTTTCACAGATCAACTGAAGCGGTAAATGGAAGATAATATCTCAGTTTCAGCTGAAAATCATGGGCAATTTAAAATTTGACATTTTTTTTACCATTAAGACGGAAATATCAATATCATGTAAGGACAGTTTAAATTTTTACATTTTTCAATGGGAAACTTGGAACTAAACGTCAAAAGTGAGATCGCTTCCCTTTTGTTCCTAATTGTCAATTGATATATAGAGATTTACAGAGTTCTGCCATTTTTGAAGATATTCCATTTCGTAATTTAGTTGAGACTCTTTTCTGATGAAAATATTATTTCTGAAAAATATTAATTTTTTATAATCAACAATCATGAAATGTGACCCTAAAGAGGACCGTATTTAGTTCTCTAAATCTAAAAAATCTTCAAAATTTAATTTACTTTATATAACCAATAGGTGACCCTCGAATTTTCAGGCACTTAGTTTATATATACTAGTGAGCCAAATTTTTGACACCCTTAAAAGTCTGTATTATCTATTGAATTAAGTTTATAAGGATATAAACTTATGTAAACTCAATTTGTAAAATATCAATTTTGATTAAAAAAAATTAGTCAAAAATTTTGCTCACTAGTATATTAACCAAATTTTAATATAGAAATTGTAAATAAAAATGGCATTATAAATGATAAATTTTTGTAAAGCACATAATGTAAATAAAAATCAGGTGAGATTCATTTTTGAAAAGTTTAGTCAAATAATCTGATTCACTAAATATATATTATTTTGGTGTTATTATTATAAAAAATGTCAATTCATGAATATAACTAATATATTATCAGTTGCATATCATTGATGATCAAGGCTTTCAAGAGTTTACTGGTGGGGATTTATTACCGTTCTCAAACTTCCAAATGACCCTTGTTTTCATTTTTCAAAATAAAATAATAATAGGTAATAATTTATTAAATAATTCAGATAATATCAACCATATTGCTGACTTTGAAAACCCAGGTTTGAAAAGGAAGTCAAAGGTTACATATTCTCATTTGGAAATTAAAATGAAATCTTGGATTGACATAATGAAGATTGACGGAGCCACTTTAAATGAAATATTTTCAAAATTTTCAGAACAACTTGGAATTACGAGTTTCAAAAACTCACCCGGTTGGTTAAATAAATTTAAAAGCGAAATGAATACCAACTAAGACGCCTCACAGAGGCGGTGACATTCAATCAGTAATTACAAATAATAATTTTTTTAATAGATTTAATAGAAAATATCCAGGAGAATTACATTTAAAATCGTTATATCCTTTTAATAAAACAAATGCTGTGCACCAATATACTAGGCCAGGGTCACATATTGATAAAAGATTAGAAAACTATAATGAAATAATAGAAAATTACAATGAAACTGGAAAACTAGATATACCTCCAATTCGTAAGCCTGATTCAATTCCAATAAATAGGGTTGATCAAGCTGCAATGAAACATGCTGTAAAATATATTTCCAATGATTTAAAAGATAGACATATTGCTGATGTTGAAATGACACATGAAATGAACCAAATTCAAAATCCAACTCCAAGAGAAAAACTTAAAGAGCAATAGTAAAAATAATTATGAAAGGTAAAGTGGCTTTCGGATTAAGTTTACCAAGAGCTGCTAAAATATTGCAAATATTACGATATTATTTCACTTATTGTAATACTTATTTCACTATAACACTAAGCTCGCAAAGTTACTGACCCATTCACTTTTAATTATACGTGTACGTAAATGAATGAATCAAACAACTACGAACAACACTTTATTGCTAAACTAACAATAACAAACAATAACAAAATGTTTCAAATGATCAATAAAATGTCTGCAATCAATCACTCTGAAAATCAACGTCAATAATAATTAATTAAACTAAACTCAAATAATTAAATATCAATATAAATTAAAGGATTAAATATCAATTAATTTAAAAAGAAAAAAACAAAATCAAGATATTCTCACCACTTGTGACGACAGGTCCAAAGGGTGGTTAGCTGAGCCCAATCCGGTCCGCTCAGAAAGCCCCTAATAGCACAGGACCCGTCGTGAGCTCCTGTCGCAGAGAGGGCATAAAGAATGGTTACTGTTAAAGGCTTGCACGTCTCATGAATTCAGTTTCTTCCAACGCCTCGTAGAATTTGTCTCGTCTCTTAGAGTTCTGTTTCTTCCGACGTCTGAAAGAATATTGTGGCAATCCACTGCGTATTCCACCTCTTTATATACCATTCTGATCAGACGACTAATCAGTAGTAGATCAGTTTTTCCTTTTTAGATCGATAATTCTAAATTGGTACCTCCTTGCGAACCCTGATCTAATCTTGGCAATTAAGGTTCGCCTTTGTCAAGATTAGATCCCTTAAAAATAATAATTAATTGCCCATTTTTGTTTTAATGTACTTTTTAATTAATTTATTATTATTATTATTATTAATTAATAATTATTGTATTATTATTATTATTATTATTATTATTATTATTTTATTTCTGACTCTTTTGCGGTCTTAATGATCAATTTATAATAATGATAACTAATCTAGACCCTATTGCGATCTCTAACATACTTTTACAAGGGTTTACAGGAATGTGTCCTTGGCTAACCCAACACAAATGAAAAACTATTTGAAGGCAAAGAAAAATTAAAACCAGAAAATAAAAAAAATTAGCAAATGAACTTCATAAAGAATTTAGGAAACCCAAAAAGTTTAAGTTTTTAATAAAGATGATATTTTGTCAGCAGACTTAGCATTTGTACCAGGAAAAAAAGATTATAAAATAATTTTAACTGTAATTGTCTTATCTACAAGATATGATTTTGCTACTCCTTTAAAAAATAAAACTGGAAAATCTATAAAATATGCATTTGATGAAATATTTAGAGACCATCAAAGAAAGTAAAAAAATTATTGGTTGATAAACGTACTTAATTTTACAATAAAATATTTGAAGAATTTTGTGATGATAATATAATAGAAATTTATTCAACAGAGAATGAAGGTAAAGTTGTAGTCATTGAAATATTTAATAAAACCCTAAAGAATATAATTTTTTAAAAACTTACAGAACAAGGAAATAGAAAATGGTTAAACTTATACCAAATTTAATAAATATTTATAACAATAAAATTAATTCTTAAATTAGAATTTCTCCAAATGAAGTTCCAAAAATCCAGCCAATTTTAGTCAATCCAGAATAATTAAAAGTAAAAAATAATACAATTGAAAATACTAATTCAACGAAGTTGACAAAGCCTTCGGCCGATCCATAAAAATTAAAACCAAAATATAATATTGGTGACCATGTAAGAATACTTAAATATAAAAATAAACTTGAAAGAGGATATACAGCAAATTTGAATAACGAAATTTTTACTATTAATAAATTTTACAACCAAGGGTGCCCATTTTAAAAATCCAATTGCTTATTGATTAATTGATTTTAAAGGAGAAAGAATATTTGGGAGGTTTAATGAGAATGAGATACAAAAGATATCTTTTAAAACAGTTCTTTTTAATTCGAAAAAACTTTATTTCGTTTTACTAATGAATCCTCCTCCCAGTTATCAATCAATGTGTTAAGTTTTGATGTTTAAGAGAACTTGCTTAAATCTTATATATCTGTCTAAAACTTAACTTAGCTCGTATAATATGAATTTTATCAGAAGGGTTTAAAGAGTGTAACATTCGTTTTTTAAATTATGTAAGAGGTTGCGCTTGTTTATTTTTGAATCGACTGGGTTAAGGTAAATGCGTGCAGATGATCAATACTTATAAACCAAATCGTAAATATGACTTTCAATAAAAATTTGTGATCACTAAGACAAAATCAAAACAATTAAATATTATTAGTTTAAAAATTTTATTTTTATATCAATTCAAAAACTTCTACAATGCTTTGTTGAACAAACTTAAAAACTTCAAATTTATTATTAATGATAAGTCCCGGAAATATTCGTTTATACTCTTTGCTAGCTTGGCCTAAAGAGTCCTCAAATTCAAAAAGCGCTCCTCCGCCCTACTTGACGTCGAAGAAGCAAAAAGATTATAGGAGGAAAACAGATAAAAATATTTTGATGCTGGAACAACAATTGGGGATCTATCCAATTGCTTAATTCCGTTTTTTATTTTAAACGTATTTACAATAGTCAACTTGTGATCAAATTGATATTGTTAAATATAATGTAAAAAAATAATAAATGTAAAAAAATATTTACGTAAGAATATAGGAACTGAGATATTTCTGAATCGAAATAACCTTTTGATACGAATCGGTAGATAATTGTTTATTCCGTTTAGTGATTTGAATTTTTGGACGATCCTTTTTCCTTTATCTCTGTTGATGATTGTTGCTCCTTTTGTAATTTCCTTGTAGGTCGAAGATTCTGTACGCGTTAATTTTTTTTTCTTCGGCAAGTTGATGAATGAATCCTCGTCAGTCGTTTTTTTGTTCTTTTCCTTCTTCTTTCTCTCTTTTTTTCTTTTTTTAATATAAGTTTCGTCTGCCTTATATAATGTGTTTCGTTTCTGAGTTCGTATCCTGTTACTGACAGATGACAAATATCTGATCTGCTGTCGTAATAGTTGATATCTGGATTCCGTGAATAATGCTTGTAAAGGATTGATTATGATCTGGTTACTAATTCTAATCGACGTTTGAGTTGGTTTACTGCGTCTTATTACTGACAAAAATTTTTATTTATTTATTTATTTTTACTGAATTCTCAGGATTTAGAATTATTTTTATTTATTTATTTATTATTTTATTTATTT
>JBBMKC010118543.1:0-16279 GCA_037834085.1 Bipalium vagum
TAATAATAATAATAATAATAATAATAATAATAATAATAATAATAATAATAATAATAATAATAATAATAATATTAAATGATAATAATTAGTAATAATAATTTATATAATATTTTAAATAAGGAAAATGAATTATTATGAATTGATTATGTGGTCTGAAAAGTAGAATACAGACTACATTTATTACTTAAATTACTTTGTTATTATTGAAAATCAAAATATAGATTTGTCTTTTTGTTATTTTTATTGATCCTACGAATGGCGTAACTTTTATTTTTCTATTTTTTTATTTAATTTTTTATAATCTAAATCTCCCGATAATACCGTACTCGTTATTTTAATGAATGGACTGGGAAAAAAGGCCTGAACAGAAGACCAGAGACAAGGATGTTGACGATGAGACATATCGTTTATCAATGATAGTTATATTTTCTCTGTGTATAATAATAATAAAATGAATTAATATATAAATTGAATGCATTGGTACTTGTATATCTCATAAATTAAATATCGAATCTCAATAAGCGATACCCTAAAAACGGACTTACCATAATTTACATTTTAATTAGATAAGAAGATCTTTTGCCAACGTACGGTTTAGTATGAGGAAAACGGTATTACCATTTGACAACCTTAGGGAGGAAGAAATGTATTCTATTTAAAATTCCGGAAAAGAGTTTGGCATTTTCAATTAGTATACACATTTTGTAATATTTTTCTCTTTCTTTTTTGTCCTATCTCATATTCTATCACAACTGTCAAAGACTGAATAAATAAAATGATTAAGTAAATAGATATTTTTCAAAGGATTTGTTCTTTCTGTTGATATCATTCTCTTTTCAACGAGACATTTGAAATAGTCTTCTTTTCACCAATTTTCCGAAGAGAAAAGTATAATTAATTTTTTGGACCTCGAATTTTTTTACTTGATAATTAAAAATTAGTGAAAAAAATAATAACTCTGGTACTTCATTAAATGGTAGAAGAATTTGATTAATTTTTAAATAATTACCAATAATTATCCTTGAAATTAAAACAAAATAAATTCTGACAATATTGTAAATATGAAACTCGTGAATATAAATGAGTTTTCTGACGTTGATTACGTTTTTTGAAGTACACAAAATACAATTAATGAGGACTATGAAACAGAAAAAAGACATTTTATAATATAATCAGATCATTTGAATAATTAGGATTTTCATTTGTTTATTGAAACATGGATTAACGTACAAAATTGTTATGACTTTGCGGCAAAAACCCTGACCGTTGAAACCGATCACAATGACAGTTATGTTTTCCAAAGGATAAATCGAAGATCGATATATAAACATGAGAAATGCGGTAAAACAATGATATAAAGAGTGTAAATCGTAAAATATGTTAAAAAACAAAATTAATATGAAATCTATAATAAATGATTATTATTCCGTTAATTAATTGGCTCTAATTTCATTTTAAATATGTGGAAAAAAATACCACCCTGATTGTGATTTGGCTATTTTTATGATTAATTTATTATGATTAATTAAGATTAATATTTCCGAAAATTGTTGAAGCCCGAAAATAATTGTCACATATAACCAAAAGTTTTGGGATTTGATTTATCTAAACATATTTCCACAGAAGATGAAAGGGAACCGTTGATCCTAATCAAAAAACGATGGAAAATATTAACTTGTGAATCTTTTGTACAACCTGAAACCTTTCGTATTTGTTTCTCAATATAAATGTACCAAGATATCAAAATCTTTTTCCTCTGTATAATAAATGTTGTCATTTCGTCAAAAGATATTACAACATATTTCAAAATAACGAAAAAATAATTAGAAAAAATGTTTAGAAAAATAAACATAACAGAAAATCTTAAAAATTAAGAAATTTATCTATTTTTACTAATTATCCTATCAGAATTTTAAATTAATCTAATTAATTGGATGAATAAAAAATATTTTAAGTTTCAATGTCAAATCCTTTTTTAAAATAAAACACCTAAAATAATAATAATAATAATAATAATAATAATAATAATAATAATAATAATAATAATAAATCAAAACCAAACCCAAAAAAATTATTTCACGCTTTTTATGTTAAATTTTCGATAAAATCCTTGATATTTTTCTGTCCAATTATCCAATTAATGATAATAAAACGATAAATATTGTTTCGTTTAAAATGATCAATAATGTAACGATAACATATTAAATTAATAATGAATATTTGAAAATGAATAATGCATAATTTTCGTACAGAAATATTGAGAAAAATGCAAAAATGAAAAATAACTCACTTAGACTAAGCATAATATCCATTTAACTAAAAGTAAAAAATTCCTACACCAATATTTTATGAAAGTAAACTAATCGATTAACAGGTTACTATATGCATAGTAATTTTTTAATCAATATCATTACTAAGTCTGACTTAAATAATCGATCCAGTGTTTGTTGAATAACGATTTGATAGAAAATTAGAGAATGTAATTGCCTTATAACATAAATTAAATATAATTTCCTTATTTGTTCTGACGGATAAGTGGCTAACTGATTGAATGTAACACACAGTGTTACCAATAACATGGGCGAATGTGAACTACTGCGATCGTTGAGACACGCCAGAAATCTTCGATAGTATTGCTTAGTAAACGGCCATGGTTTTGACAGTTGATTGGAGAAATCAAGCTAAAGCACAAATCAATCAAAATTTTCTTGATCATTATTGAAAAACAGTAAGTGTTTTTTTAATTAAATTTCAACGAATTCCAACTGTTTGATTTGTCTTATAAACAATCAACTGTGTGATGCTAATGTTGGTAAGTTAATCACAACAAGTGCCTCCAACAACCAATTGGAGCGATGAGGAGACAGAAAATTCGTTGATAATATTTGCAATCACTTTTCAAAACTGCTGGCGATTAGATTGTCTACTGTCCAAAGTCAAAATTATCATAACTCAAGAATTTCTCTCTGGTGAATTTTTAACTATTTGATTTCTATATATTACCAAATCATGAGAGCTTTTGCTTTTGCGTGTTTTTCTTTTGGTTTTCTCTTTTTCCTTTTCTATCGGAACGGCTTTTCGTTTTTCTCACTCTTGTTTTCTTGGAACGAGAGAGGGGGGGGGGCGTTTCTCAGCTGGTTCCAATTTAATTCTTTTCTGGTATTAGAATTTTTTTTGACAAAGTCTACACCATTCAGTAAAATACGAAATCGATACTATTGTTTTTTATTGTGACGAAAAAATATCGTTTTTTTTCTGTTTTGTGGGAGAATGATTTTTTTTGTTTCTTTATCATCAGACTTTTTTATTTCTTAATTTTTCGTAGATTGTTGATTAGGAGACTTTTTTCTGTTACCTGTGTATTTGATCTTAAAACTTAATAAATCATTATTATTACCAATACTCATTCGCACATTTGCGTAACACCATTTTTGATTAACAAAACCAGTTTTGGATGGTACTTTAAATTGATGAATGAAAAAGGAAACCGGAATGATTTTAAGATTAAATGTATCTTCAACTAACTTTTTTTACTTTTTATAACATCACCTTATTTCCGGTAATGTTGTGGTTCATCTTCGTAAATTCAAAATTTTAAATTTAAACCAAAATTTTGATTATTACACAATTATCGTACATATGATAAATGATACCAATCATAATTAATTTTTAGGATCATGGTCAAAGGGGAATAACAATACTATCAAATATGGGACTGCAGAATAAAATCATCAATACAATTTCAATGGCAAGTTTAGTTGCTTCGGATACCGATAAAATAATGATCGACAGCAGCAATGCCGACGACAAAGAAGACAGCTCCCGTTGGACAATTTTGATGAAGATTTATTATGAACTATTGATTGTAAAAATAACTATCTGTAATATTTAACGATATTCGTTGTTATTATCTTGTAAAAAGATCCTAATTGTATTTATCTGGCATGTTAATTTTTTTAAATAAAATTCTGTTTATATAATCTCTCTTATTTTGCCTTCTTCATTGAGTTTCCCCAAACAAATTCATGCAAATAGGAAGCTCGGCACATAAAATTGTTCATAATTAGTCTCCGTTGTATAAGAAACAGTATTACAACATTAGCTTAGTTCCTTTAATTCTCTAATATTTTCTTTATGTCTATTTTCAATAATATTTTCTTTTACAACAGTTGCTTTGTCAAAGGGATCGTACAACATTCCTTTTTCAGTTAATTTTTTTAATAATTTCTTTTAATAATTACATCGAAGTACCTGTCAGTTTTGTAAGCTAAACTGCTACCTTTATAACGTGATAGAAATGGCAGTAGAAAATGTTTTGCTTCGAATTTTTCATACACTCTCTTTTGGTGTTCCGCTTAGAGGTGCTCTTCCATATCTTTTTCTCATACTCCCATTTCATCCACAAACTTTTTCAATATCGACCTCAAGAATTGTTTTTGCAAAATGAAATCTTTCAGTAATGTTAGTTTCAATATTTCGATTTTCAAGAATTAATTGTATCTGAACAAAGACGCTCCAGTTTCATTATTTATGGTCTTTAAGATGATTTATTGTTTTCGAACAATCTTTTCCAATTTCATTTCTGATTATTATTTGTACCTGATTTCTTAAAACATTTTTACTTTCGTACATTTTCTTTTTACCAGCAATTAAACCCGTTTCTTATACTTATTAATTACTGATCGAACATTTTGGGATTTCATAACCAGGTCAGTTGATATTGGTGAGAAAGATTTACCATTTTCATATTCCTTTCTTGTCAAATTACGCATTTAATCATTTCCGTTTAGTCCTGGAAATATTTCACATAGAAATACATTGAATACCTATTTTTTAAATTTGTTCCTTTTCATTTTTAAGGAAACGAATTTTCAATGAAAAGACATTTTAGAGTTAAATATTGTGAAAAACATTGAGGAATACCACGATACAAAGTATTTTTTCTAATTTATAAAGTAAAGGGGTACAAGATAAAAATATAGAATGAAGAATAACATGAAAAATTGTGTTTGGCTGACCAAAGGGTCTGACAATAACAATAATTAATACTACTACTAATCAATAATAATTATAATAATATAATTATAAATATTAATTAATAAAAATATATGTTAATAATAATATTATAAAAATGATAATTTTTCATCATAATTTTCTTATCTTGACAATGTCGAATTACCAAGATCAGATAGGCAATTAGGAACAGATTTAGAAATTTACATTTCCTGGTGTGAATATTGGTCTACGACTGAGTAGATATCTGGTCAATATAAAATCCTTAATGGACGGTCCAGTAATTTATTGTTAATGAGATTTATTGAAAATCTACGAATTGTGTCAAATAATTACGAAAATTATTGCCGAGAAAAAAATATTATAATACACGATGCTTGCGAAAAATTGTTAAAATATTGTTAAACCAAAAACTAATATATTAGGTGTGCAACTATGATCCCGGCTTTTTTTAATAAGAACATAAAGCTATTTATTACAAATTTTATTTTAAAACATTCCATTGGAAACTACAACCTTTGCCCACCTTTCAGGTAATGAATGAATTCCATGAAAGAAAAACTCTGGTTCTTTAGATGAAATTCAGCTGTCAATCCAATTTTGGAGGTCTTCAAGGGAATGGAACCGCTCTCCTGAAAGTGCTGATTGCATAGAGCGGAACAAATAGTAATCCTAAGGAGCGATTTCTGGTGAATAGGGCGGGTAAGATAAGACTTCCCACTTTTTACCTCCTAAGTATTATTTACAACTGAATTAACGTGTGGTCTTGCGTTATCATGTTGTAAAATCATCTTTTCGTCTCTAGTCACCCATTCCGATCGTTTTTCAAATTGTTTCAAACGAATTAATTGTGATCGATCAAGTTCACCAGTTAGTGTTTGAGAAGATTTTAAAAATTCATAATAGATCACTCCTTTCTGATCCCACCAGATACACAACATAACAACACAACATTTTTGGACATTTTGTTTCGATGTTGATGGACCGAGTTCACCTGGCATCACCCAAGCTGCTTTGCATTTTGAATTGTCATAAGGAATACTTTTTTCGTCTCCTGTGATAATTCGATGCAAAAAAATTTTTCCTGTTTTGTCTCTGAAGAAGGACATCGCAAATTGTTTTTTGACGTTCAATGCATCTTTCTGTCAATTCATGTGGGATCCAAATTCCTAATTTTCGAATAATTCCTAAAGCTGCCAGACGTTTTGAAATATATTGTTGAGTCACATTTAATGCGACAGCCAGGTCAGATTGTGTTTGAAGTGGGTCTTTGTCCAACAGCCTTCTCAAATCTCTATCTTCACATTGTTTTTGTGGCTTCCCATGCTCCTTGTCGTTCGAATCATATTGGCCATTTCTAAAACGGCAAAACTAATCTTTACATGTAGTCATCGAAGGAACATATTCTCCCTCGGTATCTCGAAGCAAGCGCTACGTTTCCGCTGTAGTTTTCTTGGCAAAAAAGTAATATAGAATTACTTCCCGCAAATGTCGTTTATTTGGGTTGAATATTGACAATCGCTATAATATTTTAAAAAGGCATATTAAAATAACTGTCTCGTGACATTTTTAACTATATGACATTTTTGTTTATAAATCAATTCAATATAATTTAGATATACATGCAAACAAAATTTTTATTATCATTTTAAAAAAAGCCGAAGTCATAGTTGTATACCTAATATTTAAAGCAAAAGATACATAAAGACGATTATTAATGATTGATTTGTTCAAAAAAGTCTCATTTAGCAGCAATAATTGCTTTAACTCGATCTCAAAATCTGGAGAAAGCTCTAAATAGGTTAACCTTATCCAGTGACACAAATACTTTACTAATCTTTACTTTTAAAGACTTGGGTCATTATTATTAACATCTCTTTCGCAAACGCTCTACAGATAATAATCTAAAGGATTAATCTCCAGTGATGTAAGAGCCCACATATCCTTTGGCCAGAATTCAGGAACATTAGCCCAGAGAAAATCTTGATCCTTCTTGGCATTATGTGCGGGTGCACCGTATTGTTGGAATATAAAATGACGTCTATTGTTCACGTTCTTCATCTATGCACAATGACGTTCCTCAAAACCTCTAAGTATACATCACTGTTTATCTTTAAGCCCTGAGAAAAGAAATAAGGGCCCACGATATGCCCTTCATTGCTGACAACACCCAAAACCATAGTTGTAGTGAGAAATTTAATACGTTAACAACATAATAATAACATAAGTAAGAGGGTCAGTAGAGGGTCACGAGCTAATAGTTACACGGTTTTCATAATATTATAAAACGTCACAATTGTTTCATACTTATAGTATATCAAATTTCATTAAGTCCAATCCAATCATTAAGCTATTTATTCCAAGCCAAGGTTAATATGCTCAGAAAGTGTGATGTAAATGTTTTAATGATAAAAAAGGGTTTTATTGTCAAATCAAACCTGAAATCAGTATCAGTAAATATCGGATTTGAGTTATGTTGCTCTCAAAACTTATTCTCACTGATAACAATAAAATTATAAAAAATAAAATATTAGGAAAATTGAAAAGTAAAAATTATTTTTCGGTTTCACTTATGAAAAACAGAAAAGTAAAGATTTGAATAATTTTTTCTTTAAAGAAAACGTAGAAAAAAATGTCCATGAAATATTTATTATTACATATTTTTGGAAACGAATAATGATTATAATATTAAGATTGGATGTGGTTAATCAATAATTCTACTTTAGTATCTTATAAAATTATGTAAAGAGAAAATATAATTTAAAATTAAATCCTGGATATAAAAAAAGTATTAATGGATTTTATCTCGGAAAATCATTAATTGTTTTAATTAAAAAGAAGATAAAACTAAAATTAGAAAAAATATATAATGAAAAAATTTAATTTCACTCCTTATTTCATTTTACTTTACGAAAAAATTTAATTTTTTTAATTAAATTGTGCACATCTTTTTCAAGTTGCTGAGAAATGTAGAGTTTTTACCTTTTCAAGGTTTAATTTTCTAAAAATATTAATAATTTATTATTAATAAAATATAATATTATGTTCAAAACGTTAGGTGACTGTCAAAATAAAACACGTAATGTTCATTTAATCACCAAAATTTATTTTGTCTCTTTCAAAGTACTTTACGCCTGCCGCGATACACATGTGTCAACGTTTAATCCAATTCAGAAAGTACTTCTCGGAATGTTAATAAGTTCGTATTTGGATTTTTGTTTTACTGATTCAACTTGATCAAATCTGGTTCCTCGAAGGGGCTTCTTTAATCTATTGAACAGAAACAAGTCACAAGGTGACATATCTGAAGAAAATGGTGCACACAAAATAACATTTATTGAATTTTTGGTGAATTTTAATCACCATACACATAAGTACCGCAATTTTTTTAAGGTTATGTTGTGAACAACTACCACAAAAAATCAAATATCTTAAAGTAGATTAAAAGATTTTTTAATCTGAAAAAGTATTTAAATTTTCAAAATAAATTTAAAATGCTAATAATAAATAATGAATAATAATAATAATAATAATAATAATAATAATAATAATAAGAAGAAGAAGAAGAAGAAGAAGAAGAAGAAGAAGAAGAAGAATAATCATATATACATTTGATAATTTTGAAATGAACATTTTTTAGAAAAACCTAGAAGAAAACCCCATTTTAATGGAATTTCAAAAGTTTTGGTGGGTAGTTTCAAAAACAGAGTACTATGAAAATGAAAGTCATTTTAAAATCTTTATGATGACTGATAATTATTAAACTTACAAACAACAAATCAATGAATCTAAAACGGAATGAATCCTTACAATTTTAGGAACATGACAAAATTGAGAACTTCGTTATAGGCTGCACCTTAATACTTCAAGTATTATTGGTGTTAAAAAGAAAGAAAAGATATATTCATTTGTTCGAAAAGTCACTTTATTTTTTAGTAAAAGGCGAAATGACTTTCCGAACAACCTTTTCATTTGTTGAGTCTTCTATGTTTTTTATTTAAACAAATCCCATTTCTTAACCTATATAAACTTACTTTAGATATTCAGATTAAAAATAAAATTCAGATTTAAAATAAATTGTTATTTTGACCTTATTTCAAATATAACTAACGTTACTGTTTACCTTAATTTAGAACAAGATTAATGCACCATCATAAATATCATTTGAGGTCTTCTAAAGAAGTTATCATTTAAGAATAACGAGTTGCAAATTTATAAAGATGTTTTAATTCTAAAATGGACCTATTTTAGAAAATTAAATTTTACATTGTGCAGGTAATTCTAAAAATCAATTTTCTTAATTTTAAAATATTGTTCCTTCTTGAAAAATTGGAAAACTTTTTTATATTTAAATTCATTAATAATGCTTGTTTGAAATCTCTCTTCAATTCCGTAACCCCTCTAAGAGGTGATAAACTATTTTATTATTTGTTATATTGTTCAATCTGATATTTTTAGAGTTATTAATTATTTATTTTATTTTAAATAAAATTTTATTGGCTATAAAAAAAATTATTTTTGTTAAAAGATTTTGATAAATTTCAGATTTGATATTTCGAAATAACAAAGGCAAATATTTTTAAACAACATATCCCTAAGTTTTTGTGGAGTTTTCATTTTATGAAACATTATTTTTCACTTATTTCCATATCATTTTTAATCTCTTACTTTATTGTTTTCGAATTTTATTATTTTCAAGATATGTTTTGATGTTAAATGTGCGAACCTCTAAAACAGCGCTTTTAAGCATAATGTTCTTGGATTAATGTTCTTTTTAAATTCACGTCCTTTTGTATGTGTTATAAAGTCTCCTTACACCTCATGGTTCCTGGACAACAGTATTAAATGAAGTCGAACAAATATTCTGTATCCAATAAATTCAAGACGCGATCAATCCAATATTTGACATTTATAAACTGAAATTTTATTAATGCACTTGCACTTGATAATTTTACATTTGCGTCTCCATGAAATATTATTTTATATCGTTTATTTTCCTTTATGCAAACAGGATTGTACATATTTTTCAAAATAAGCGCTTTCAAATTTTTAAAAACGGAAAAATAATTTTTTTAGATATTTTTTAAACGGAATTCTTTTAGTGAGGCGGCGTAAAATTGACACCAGTTGTCTGATCAGCATAAAATAATTTGTATGACTAAGACACAGCTCAAAATGTATACTGGCGAGTAAGACTAATAATAAATGCGGAAAAAGTCGAACTGTTCTTATTGTCGCTCAATATCCATCAATTCGTGAAATTACAACAAAACAACGCCTCAGATGTATCAAACTGTCACGCAGTTAATTATCTGGTTTAATGAGCTATAAGCAAGTTACATACCAATATTTTATGCTTGTTTACTAAGAATGTTTAAAAATACGATTAAAAACAGCAAAAAGTATTTGTAGGATCATTAAAAGTAAAGTTCATGCGATATTACTTTCTTTACAAAAAATTATGTGTAAGCAGTTCGATAATAGTATCACATATGATAAAATTTTAATTTAATTCAATGTTCTTTTAAAAATTCATTAATTCATTGAAGCCCGTTTAATATCATTTCTTTAATTTTCTTGAATGGTTTAGATGGATACAAATTTGCAGTCCAGTGAAACTTAATGGGTGATGATTTACAGACCGTTACATATCAAGCATGTTTTCCAGATAGAACTACAAGCATCCATATACTGCATAAATATGTATAAGTCAACTCAAAAAAAATATAGATCGTTTAACATTTTCGAAAATTCTTTTATTTTATATGAAGCAAATATTGATTAAAAAACATTTTTAACTAATAGAGGATTATTATCACTAACGGATTTTGCCGAAGTATCAAAAGAAAGATAATACAGTCGAACCTCTATTTAACGATGCTTGAGCGCGATCCCGACAAAAAAGGTAAAGGGAAACCTTAAATAAAATCTCTAATTAACGACATTATTTTTAATAACAAATAAACATTTACATTAAATTTAACCTTTATTTAACGACACGTAATTTGTTTTAATTTTTTAAAATCATTAAGCAAACATTTCAAATTATGATTTATATATATTATGATTTATGTATTTATTGATTCATCATTATTTATTCATAATTATTGATATTTAGTTCATTTATATTTGTAGAAATAGAATTCCGTGTATTGGAGCCAAAACATTTAAAGAGACGCATCTTGAGATCGTATAAAAAAACAGATTATCGAAATTGCATCTAAGATTTCTAGCCATACAGAATTGGCCAAACGTTTTGGAGTTCCCAGAACCACCATTATTGGGATTCTAAATTCCAAGACATCAATCTAAAATGCCACTATGGTAGATGGTAATGGGCTAAAACGAAAAAGAATATTTCAAAGTCTACATGAATGTCTCGATCAGGTGATTCTAATGTGGTTTAAACAATCTAAAAACCACAACATTCCAGTCACTGGCCTTCTTTTACAGGAAAAAGCCAGAACTCTTGCAACAGCTTTAAATATAAACGACTTTCAGGCAAGCAACGGATGGCTTCAAAAGTTTTTGCAACGTCATTCCATCGACTTCAAGTGCTTTCAAGGAGATGCTGGTTCAATTAATATAACTGATTTCAATAATTGGTAGCAAGATGTGCTCCAAGAAAATATTGGGCAATATTATCCAAATGATGAATTCAAGGTGGACGAAACTGGTCTTTTCTGGAAACTGTTGCCGGAAAAGACTCTGACTTTCAGAGGAGAACGATATACGACAGGCAAAATGAGTAAAGAGAGAATAACAGTTTTGGTTAATGATGAAAGTGGTGATTTAGATAAATCAGAATTAGCTCCTGTTTTAGCTAAGGCAGCATTTAACACTATGGAAATTGTGCGACGTTATATGCAAGAAAATGTTGATGATCCAGTGATAATTAATGCTTGTGATATTATTTATAATGCTTCATGATATTAATTCTAAAAATCAATTAAAAGAAATGAAACAAACAACTTTATTTGATTTCAATAACTAAAGGATTACCTAGATTGTGATCGATCGATAAAAATGTGGATTTTAATAAAGTATCATAATAAAATCGATCTTGGCAGAAACGTAAACTTTTGTAAAAATTATTTCAATCGATTCATCGTTTATGTGATTATAAATATGCCTTGATAAACCACAATCTTTTCTCTCACTATTTAATTATTGGAGCCAGTGTGTTAGTTGATAAAAGATTTTTTGAACTACGCTAACCCATTTTCATTAACTATGTTTACATAATAATATTACATAATAGTAAAATGGTACTTGATTTAAGATAAACCAAAATTATAAACTTACAAAGATACATATTTTTATATAGTTAATTTAGATAAACATTTTCCTAACCACCATTAGATGTGAAGGTACAGATAAGGAAGTTTTAGTATTATATTACACATCAGCCTTTTATGAACCATCTTAATCAGAAGTATTTATATCATTCTGAATTTTTATTAATATTGTTATTTGTTAAAGAAAGATTATTAAAGAAAGTGTCAACAGTGATAGAAAAAAATGTATTGATATAGAGTAAAATTAGATCTGTTCAATCAATATTTTTCGTTAAAAGTGAGAAAAATTATGCTAAAATTCAAAGATTAATATATTTTTATTTGAATAAGATTTGCTGTTCAAGTGTCATCGGATGGACAGTCCTGAAGTATCATGTCAAACTCCATAATTTTCCGAAGGTGCTGCCTCGCATTGTGTTAACATTTTTCCAGACTTTACACACTCCCTATTTTCTAATGCAAATGACTATGGAGATCAGTCAAATTTTCATTAAAAACGATTTAATATTACCCTAATATATGAGAAATATTATTCACTTTATATCAGCATATTATGTACTACTCTTATTTTTCAGTAATCAGTTTTACAAATATGAACAAAATAAAAATACTTCTATTTATTATTATTATTATTATTATTATTATTATTATTATTATTATTATTAGTTTAAAAAAGCCTCTATTTTATTGGTATAGATTCAAAGTTAAATACATTTACATGTTCAAAGAACTTGTTTTGTAACTAAGGTAACTCATTGAGTAATCATTTGACACTCTTCCTTTAAATGAATCATTTAATAAAATATTATTTTAGGGTTAAATCATTACATAAGTTTTTAGAAACATCAATATAATTCTGAAATCTAATATCAAGCCAAAGTCTTTTATGATAAATATAAGAAAATTACTGCATCCAGGTAGAGCTGCTTATACTTCGCTATCCGTAACTTATTTATTTTGTCGAATTTGCTCAAATAGTTAAAAAATAAGTTAAATTAATTAAAAAAAAGAGTGTTTTGCATAAGCAGCAAAGAGTACATTTCATTTTTAACAATTTCATTACACTGTCATAAATTATCAATTATGGATTTTCGGATTAAGTTCATCTTCAGTTGAAACATTTAAATAATGCTCCACAAACTCAGTCATTTTTTTTCACTGAAAGGCTAAACATCTATTGGTCATAAGTTAAGATTTTCAATATATGTGGGTTTTTTTTCACAAACCCTCTTACAGTTCGGACAGTAACTTTGATAGATTATCTTTTTTTAATAATTAATATTTTAGACTTTGGAAATAATAATAAATCATTCAAAACTTTTTGTACTTGAAATTTTTAAATTGTCTAGAGTGCGACCTGAACTTTTAATTACTATATTGTCTTTTAAATTCTCGAAACAAAATCTCGTAGAATTTACAGTGTGACTTAATATATCGATTGAGGTAAAAGTATTGCAGCTTTTTCATATACTTACTTTAAAGCGAAAATACCGACTGATATTTGTATATTTATTGATAAACAATAATAAGGTAGGTAAGCCTCTTTAAAATTAAAGTTATTTATTATTTTAGATTTGTTTTAATAATATTAAACGTTATTTATAACTACGGCGAAAATTTGAACTTGATTACTTATTGAATAAAAGTTATGAATATAAGAAAATAATTTATTTAAAAATATGACTAAAATTACTTAAGTAGTGGACATATCCTCAAGAAAATCTTAAATGTGTACTTTGACAGATTTAAAAGAACGAAGTTTTTTCTGCCACCATATTAAGATGTTAATTATTAAAATTTATTTTGAGGTTAACTTTTAATTAATTTTTATTTTGTACCGGGTTTTTTGTATGCCCCAAAACTGTTCAATTTTGACATTTGGCTTTAATTAAGCTTGACAGGTTTCAAATATGGTTTTAGATAAATTTTAAATCACCATGAGGAATTATAAAATTCTTCCGAAATGGTCTCGTCATATTTTTATAAATCCCTTTTCATGTTCTGCAACAGGCTTTTCAGAAAAGAAAAATGATACTTATAACTCATATTTTTGCGAGGTATGCATGTGTTGTGGATAAATGTCCTTGGACTCGTACAGAAATACGAATGACATTTTTTATTACTGTTTATTTAAACCTTATAAATTATATTGGTTATTAGAATTTTTTTCAATATAAACACCTGCTTCCAGACAGTTTTTCAATTGATTTACAAATGAAATAGGACCATTTTAGAAGAAAAATGCATCATTTTCATTGAGAAAATCTTTAAATTGGAATCCAAGCAAATAACTAGCAAGTTACATACTAACAGCAAATCTTACTAAACCTAATCAATAGAGTCTTTTTTTAAAAATGTCAATTGTTGAATAGAATAAGTTGAGTAAATCCAATACTATGAGATACACGATAATAATAATATTAATAATTAATAATAATAATAATTATTATTTTTCTTATTATTATTATTATTATCAATCATGATGCACACTGAAAACATTTTTATTCATCAATAATATTTACAGAATGATAATAAATCCATTAAACTCTATTTTTCATATACTTCGTAAATAACTGAAAGAAAACTTTTATTTTATTTTCAATATTTTGGGTTATTAAATAATTAAATTGTTTAATTTACCAGTTCGATAAAATGCTTCCTGTCTTATCTTTTATGCTATCAGAAATTAACAAATACATTTCACATTTAAAACAAATTATTATTATTATTATTACTATTATTTGTTATTTTAGGAATAATTGAAACAAAGTTTAATGAAAATATTGATTTGAAAAATTATAAATTTAATGAATTGCGGATTTTGCAAAACCGCGAAATTTATTTTTCATTACAGGGTACATTTGGCAAAAAATAATCAAAGGAAAGCGCAGTTCGTCAAAACTGCATTCTAATTTAATTTTATATTATATTATTAAAAATATTACAAAATATTCATAACGTTAATAATATTCGAAATTCCACTGGAGAGTTATAATTCCTTTTTGGAATTATTATTATTATTATTTTAAATCTCGAAAATATTATATCTTAAAAATTACCATTTTTAAAACACCTCAAAGATTTTTTAATTCCAGGAAAAATTCTCTTTAATTTTAATGTAAAATTCTCGAAATAATTTTAATTTATTTATATTTCCATAAATTAAAATTGAATAATAAATTTTAATAAAAATTAAAAAATTAAACAAAAATTAATTTTAACAAATTTCAAATGTATTATTAAAACAATAATTAAATAATTATAAAAACCTGTTACTATTTATTAAGAATGCAGAAAGTCATGTGAAAAAAATATTGATTTTGTTGTTATTTTTTGAAGACTTATTTTTTTTTACAAATGTAATAAGATCAGACTTTTTATTTACATACATATACCCCAATAATTATCCGTACGATTACAATACAAATAAAAAAATAACAATTTCACTAAAAAAGAAAACACTTATTATAAAATTCTATTGTTTCCAAGTATAATATTAAAATAAATATAATATTAAAAAAAATAATAATATTAATAATAGCTATCCCGGATATATAAAATAAGAATAATTTATAGGTAAATAGTTGTTTTTAGAATTGTAAGCATTAATTATTTTTGAATGTTCGAAAATGAGTAATACGAAAAGTAACCAAATGAATACATTTATTATAAGCGTACAAAAAATTTGTATCAAAATTTTGTTTTTAATAATTAATTGGTCCACCCCTATTCTTGATGTTCATTTTACATTTCATATTCATCGAAGTATCAAATTTTTTGCAGAAATCTGGGTTAATTTGTTGCCATTCTTTCAAGATGTACTTTTTCAGTATGTCTTTTCCAGTAATTTCTTTCTGACCCAAATACGTTAAATTTACACTCTAGACCAAAAACTTTATTCCAATCGGTTGAAGAGTTTAACAGTTCTCTTACCCATGCAACTCGTGCTTTCTGATTCATCTTCGAAA
>JBBMKC010118650.1:0-16277 GCA_037834085.1 Bipalium vagum
GGTTAATGCTTTTGAAGCATTTGGCTCGGTAGCAGATAGACCAAAATCTGGACGACCTCGATCTGCGCGTATACCTGGAAATATTGCAAGTACACGAGAAAGCATTGAAGACAATAAATGCATCTCAATCAGTCATAGAGCATAGTGTTTTTTAATAAAAATAGTGTTTAATAAACAAAATAGTGTCAGTGTTTTTAATAAACAAAATTGTCGAATTTGGGCAACAAAGCAACCCTATTTTTGAAGGAAGATGCCTTACATTCGCCAAAAGTTACTGTATGATGTGGAATATGAGATGTAATTGGTCCATACATTTTCGAAAATGCTGCAAGTAAAACAGTTACAGTAA
This sequence comes from Bipalium vagum, assembly GCA_037834085.1. Lineage (NCBI taxonomy): Eukaryota > Metazoa > Platyhelminthes > Tricladida > Geoplanidae > Bipalium > Bipalium vagum. The sequence continues at coordinate 350 of JBBMKC010118650.1, forward strand.
CGGGAGAGAGATATCGATAGAAACATTCTTTAAGCCTTATCTGAATGATTTTAAAGTGGAGAATATTTACTTTCAGAAAGATGGTGCCACATCCCATACAAATAGAAAAACAATTGCATTATAACACTAAACTTTTCCATCTGGCATGATCTCACTTTTCGGCGATGTTGATTGGTCATCCTAATTTGACGGCTCTAGACTATTTCTTATGGGGATATCTAAAAGATAAAGTTTCTATTAATCAACCAAAAACTATAACACAACGCAAAGACAACATTTAGGAACAAATTGCTATGATCTCAATTGACTTATGCCAAAAAGTTATGCAAAATTCCATTAAAAAAGCCCAAACTTGTAAGGCTACCAAAGGCAATTTTGGTAAAACGTACAATGTGCGTAAAAAGTCAGTTCATCCACTGTAAAAATACAAATTTTAAATGACAGATACATTTTGGACAGAACTTGTATTTTACATACATGTAATATTATGAACAGATAATAAGCGATTATCTTATCTCATACGGATCCTGTTTTCAGATATTTCTTCCAAACAGTCTGTCTCAGTCTTGTTGCACTTTTTACGTAATTCGCGAGCTATTTCTTTCCAAAATTTTCCATTATTCCGTAATATAACGATTACATTTCTTTCAAATTCTGTTAAATTTATAAACTTTACGCGAGCTGTATTATTCAGGTTGAGAGTGAAGATTTTATAATTGACACAGGCTTAAAAGATTTTTTAGAAATTCAGTTTGTTGAAGATCCTATCCATATCAAAGAATATTTTGCAGCAATACTCGTGAAAATAGGTTTTGTAATAATACAAGACATGCGACATGATTTTCAATTTTGTCTATTGAATATTCATTTTTCATGAAATATCAACTTACCTCAGCCTGCATAGAAAGAAGTTTCTCCATGCTAAATAAGCTTTTTGTTAAAGATAGAAAATTTGCTCCTGGTAACATAAAATATAATAATTTTTATTATTAATCTAATAATTAATTATTATTTAAAATGTCAAAAAATTATTATCATAAAATCAAAAGCCAAACAATTTTTTTTAGAAGTAAACACATTTTTTACAATTTATAAAATATACATGATTATCCTTAATGGAATGTAAATATTTCAGCCTTGGATTGTTTTCATTTTCTCACAAATACAAATATTGCCAAATTTGGCTTTATTGACCTAACGTCCTTTCTAACAACTAATAAGATATTTAATATTGTCTGAAATAATGTACACTATTTCTCACCTATGGATTCAATGTCCCTATTGCCTAGCTGAAGAAGATTATATCATATTTCCTTCTATTGATAACATAACTATCCAGTTGAGAAATAAATATTTTGCAAATCTAACTCTCATAAGTCCAAATACACATAGCATCATATATTTACTTTTCATAGAAAAAAGACAAAAATTTTAAGATTTATTGTAACTTAACCTTTTCGCTGCGCAATTCGTTTTGAGATTTTGTGCCTGCTGTGCGCATTTATTTTAGTAGCCTTAAATACGTATTAAACAGCAAAAATAATCGTATAGAGCAGAAAACATGAATAATACATAGTAAAAATAGTCGTATTGAGCAGCTAACTAATTTAAAACTAAGCGCGAAAATATTCGTCGGGAGCGTATGATACAAAAGTTTTTTTTGCGAATATATACGTGTGGAGTAGCGAAAGGGTTAAATCTTGGAGAAGTTGGTTATCATTACTTAAAAAAATTGCTAACACCTCTTAACATTATCAAATACAATCTTCTTCAATTCCAGAAATTTTCATTAAGATGCCACATATTTTTAAATCAGTTTACTTGACAGTACTTAAAATGACATTAAAGTATTTATTTACAAAAAGAAAATATATTCAATGAATTTTGATATGCATAATAATTCTAGCGTTTTGTATTTAACAGAGTCAAATTATGACCACTCTATTCACTTCACACAAAGTGGTTGGCTGACTTGTATTATTTCAACACCGATATTCTTACCTCGATGAAACCCATATTAGCATGAAGAAAAGACTTCATTCAGAATTAAATATATCTAATTGCAAAAATAATGCTCACACTTTAAATAACAAAAAATAATAGAACTACATTTCCAATGTCAAAAGTAAGCGGAAATTGACAAAAGTATTCAATTTATTTGACTCACAAATTTTCGAAATTTTAATTTTTACAATTGGACAAGATTTTCCAGTTTCGGAAAAATGGAAATTGGCTGCCCGTATTACTGCTTAACGCTATAATGAATAACTTATTATCATTTATATCAAATGTTAGCCTGTGAAATGTAACCTTAAAGATATCACTTTCCAATGATGACATAACCATGTTAAATCAATGTTACTAATTCACAATACCCGTGCGAATTACAAATTTTCGTTGCTCGCAACAGACGACATAAACAAAACCGGTTCTCCTCTACCATTTCTGACATTTCTTCTGTCCTTAACGTCCAAATTTCTAAATTAAACCAACTAATCTCACTGCAGCTAATCATTTACCAACTCATCCTTTCTCAAACCTTCAGTTTCCATGATCAAATATGGCATTCGAAACGTTCTGGTGAAATTTAGTTGATTGTATTTGTTCTTAATTTGGCCATTTTTCGATTCTCTCAACAATAAGTACGCATTCAAAAATGAGACTTCATTAACATAAAACTTCTTAAAATACCACACGCGCACACACCTTAGAAAAACATTAAGAACAAAAACATCAGAAACAAAACAAATCTCACATCAATCAATGATCAATATCGATTAAAGACAAAAGATAAAGCAGTCCAATACTTTTCTCTATTGAAAATACATGACGAAAATATAAGTGAAACATTAAAGTGTCTACGATAGAAATCGATAGTCAAAAGCAGGTACACATCTCCAATAAAATAGTTTTACTCAAATATATAAATGAAATTTTCCACAGAAAATCTAAGCACAGAAAAAAAGGAGAACGGACATTCTGATCGAATTGACGACGTTGATTGTTATTTCACAATATCATTTTTCACTCTCCTCTGCGACAATTTAAAAAAACGAATACTCATCACAATTGCCATGTTCCATCAAAAAATACGTACCATCAACATCATTATCACAAAATCCAACCGTTTCAAAACAGATATCTTTCACGACTTCAATCAATGACGGCAAAAAAGAATCAACACAAGTCAAATAGCATTAGAAATGTACAGAGTGGAGTGTGTAGTGTATTGATTTGTGAAAAAAAATTTTCAAAATGTTTAAGTGAATGTACTTATAATCAATAATCAATAATCAGTAATAATAATAATAATTGATAGATAAAAATATTTCGTTAGCCATAATTAAAGATGAAAGTGAACTTGACATGTTATGACAGATTTAAATTGATTAAAGAAAATGGCAAAAAAGAGAAAAGACAAAAATCAATTGAAAAAAGGATTTGCATTGTTGGCATTCACAGACCACTGATTTTGAGGAATAGGAGCAACAGTTTGCGGCCATTGGATATTCGAATTGTTCATGTTTGAGAATCCTTGATATTGTGAGTGTGATATTGGGAAATTTTGATGAAAGGACTGAAAAGAAGGGAAATGACAAAATCTAAATTGTAAATTTTTTAAAAATAAAAGTTATCGATGAGAAAAGTCAGATTTTGTACAGAGTAGAAATAAAAAAACAAGATACAATTTTTCAAGTCAAAAATCTCGAAAATCTGTCTAATCATTTCACTCTTTCTCAATTGTAGAGATTGTCAAGACGTAAATCATATTGATCCATAGTTTCGATTTTGTCATCATAATTCAACTTTATAATTTATTGATAAGATTTGTTTAGTTTACGTCAATGTTTTCTGTAACAGAATATTGATAAACATGTCTCAAAGTCCAATCAACTTTCAAAGGTTGCAAGTTAAAAATCAATAAGAAAATTATAGCCTAAAATACGAATTTTGCAGCTAGTTTTCCTAGGATTCCGTTTTTTAATGACACCTCTTTCTTCTCAACTCTTCCGGAAATTAATATTAATTCCGGTTGAATCAAAATCAATCAGAAAAATAAGATAAATAATAACCGTCCCAACGATTTAAAAATTGAAAACGAAATTTTTTCTGTAATAATTGAAAATCTTTTGTAAATGCATCATTAAAAATGTTTGCAAAAGGTTGCTAAAAGAATATTTTATCAACTTATGTGAGCTTTATCAATTTTCACACTTTATGATATTGCCACCCGAAATTGCACAAATGAAAACGAATTTAATGTTTATGTATTAAATGAAAAATGTGATGAATACAAATATGTGAACTCGTTTGTCGGACAAGTTTGAGAGGACCGACGAAATATATTTACTGACCAAACGCAACTGAAGATTGAGTGATTGTAATTATTGTCAATATTTTTAAAAACCAAAAATAATTTTAAAAAAATTAATTAAATTAATCATGTATTTTTTCAAATTTTGATTACGTTTTATATTATAATAATATTAAATTTATATTATTTTTAAATATTATTAAAATATTTATTAAGATAATTAAAATTAATAATATTCTTCTTCTCTTGTTATTATTATTATTAATTTAATTATTATTATAATAAATTAGTTAAATTAATTATTTTATGAAGCAGTATCTTTATACAGCAATAGCTCTGTATGAACTTTAATTTATATCATTAAAATAATTTAAAAAGGTTTATCGTGAAAAGATTGCGAAAAAAAAAACTAATTATAAATTGAATTAAACCGGGTGGGAAAATATACACTAATTCATCTTAATTTAACAACTCTATTATTTACAGGTCAATTAAAAAAGACCTTCACTAAAATATTAAAATCGTATTCATTTTCAAAATAATCAATTCTATTATTTTCACTTGGAATTTCAATTTATTCATATCGTTTTTCCCTCTCACTAATTCTGAACATTGTTTCACATTTCAAACAAATTACTCTCAATCTGACCTTCACCCTTCTAAGCTGACAGTTTGTTTTCTTCTAGTCCTTATAATTTCAATAAATTTCCCCGTTCAGTAATCATTCGATTTTTTTAATAATACATTTTTAATAATAAAATCAATATTTTATTATTGAAAATGGTGTTAATTTTTTAAAATATTTTATTTTATCAATGTATTAAATAAAAAGAACTGTTAACATAAAACCACTGTTAATGCTTTTATAATAGTGATTGGTTTATCAGATCATATTATCACGTTAAAGAAATCAACGAAATACCGGAGGATATCCACTGAATTGGGAAGTGTTAATTGTTGAAGACAAGTGGCCTGAAGACCCAAAGAAAGTGTTATTTTGGTTTGCCATAGCCAACGGATTCATTGGAATTTTGGAATTGGCAACCTGGCTATTGAACGGGTTACTATTATTTATTCCAGAACCAGTCAATCCGAATGGGTTTTTAGCTGCTGAAATATTTCATTAAATCAAAAAATTAATCGAATGAATTAGATATCCGTGAGATTTCTTAAAGGCTGAACGTTGGCAAATATTTGATTAATAAATTATCAATATTTTATTTTTGAGCAACATTAAAAGTCTCATTATTTATACTTTAATTACAATAAATCAAGATAATTTTATTCTTTCTACTACAAAAGTATTATTTATTATTATTAATATTTGATTATGATTATTATTAATATTATTATTATTATTATTACTATTATTATTATTATTATGATTAATATTATTAATATTATTAATATTATTATTGCTATTACTATAAATGTTTTTTGGTAAACATCAAACTAAAGATATTGACATGGAAACGTTAAAGAAGATTATCTGGTTCAATGAAAGCTAATTTAATCAGAATCAATTGTCTTTCAATAAGGAACAATCTATGTACATTTGTAATGATGATAATTACTATCCGAAAAATAACAGTTAAAATCAGATAATGAAAAAATATTAATATTTACAATAGTAATTTAAATAAAAAGGAATTTCAAATAGGAAAAGAAATGAAATCGCTGAAAATATTTTTGACTTTCAGATCAATCTTAAAAGAACCAAATGTCTTTTGTTAATTTATTGACAAAGCATCTTTTTGCCTTTGATCGATTTGGTAAAGACATTCCTGAAAAAATCAATTTTCATCGATTTGTTAAAGTCGACGAGTAAAAGTGTTGTTACCAAAAAGATCAGCCAAGTCAATGGAACATATTTCTGAACTGAGTGGTCGAAATCGAAATTCAATATTTTCGCACTGCACATAAGCGCGTACGTTAACACCACAATTTCAAAAAAATCAATTCACATGCGTTAAATTTCCGCATGCGCATAATCCAAGACGTTCAAGAAAGTGCTTGACATAATTAAAATAAAAAACCACAAAAATCGATGCATAAACAATAAAAACTTTCTCACGACTTTTTCATTGATTTACATTAATTATCTCTACGAAAGTAACTAATTGATAGTTTTGACAAATCGATAATCATTACAAAAACTGTTGTAGAATTTCCTTTTTTAATATTTACTACGCATTGCAATATCAATTCAAACGGTTTAATAAAATCGATAATTTGCTATTGAATAAAGAAAACCGTCGTTAGGCAGAGAGGGAGGCACCAATTAATTGATTAATTAATTCACGTTATATCACAGCCCCAATGATGCGTATTACAGATAGATATAAACATAAAGACGACAGATTTACACAATACAACAGACAAAAAATTAGCAAAATGGCATGAAATTTGTCATTGAAAGACTCTACATTTTACGTTACACTCACCATTGGTTATCGGATTTCGATATACTCCTGAGAAAAAAAATGTTCCCGATGAAAATTGTAGTTAGCAAATATCTTTTGGTGCAAAGGCGCACCACAAATATTTTCTTTATTAAACTAATAACAATGTCTACCTGCTTTGGGAATAGGGAGTAAATTTTCCAGGTTTACCAGTTTCGCATTTTCACCCAGAAATTCTTGAGGAGTTTTCTTCTTTCCTGTTGGACCGCTGTCTAACAAGTTCATTTCGCTACACGAATGAGGAATTTTGTCCCCTGAACATTATAACATTCAAATTTTAAATTCCATTCTATTTTTAATATAAATGAATAAAATTTTGATAACTGTTAATAATCAATACACTTTCTTAAAAATATAAAATCAGATAGTCAATAATAAATATTTCGATTTTCACTTTTATTATTTTTATTTATTATTATTATTATTATTATTATTATTATTATTATTATTATCTCAAATAAAGAAGAAATTCTATTTTTAACCAATACCTCGAGTATCAACTGCTGACTGCCAGCACTCAGTGCGCACTATTACACTTGATCATCCTCAATCTTTTATAGAGTTGTTGATTTTAGAGTTTCATTAGCAAATTATAACAAAATTTTCTTAAAATTATCAGTCCTTAAATTTTATATAAAGAAAACATACGATTCCCATGATCAATACAATTATCATGTTTTTTCCTATTATCGTTATCTTTGTATTAAAAATATCAATTTTCTCAACATTTTGCAAAAATATCAAGTGGATTTTCATCAAATCCGTTCACCCCTTCTTTCGTGGTCATTTTTTTCTCAAAAAATAAAGATTTTCACAGGTTTCTCTAACTTGATAATTGTTTAAAAAAATTCAATGGAACTACAGTGAAACCTGTATAAATGAACACCTTGATTATCTGAACACCTCACTAATTTGAACTTTTCAGCAAGGACACTATGGTGTTCAATTTAAGCAGGTTTCACTGTATGACAAAAATAATACATCCCCCTCAGATTAAATCTCATGAAAAATATTCATTAATTGGAAATGATAAATCAATACTTGATGACTCTTTAGCAATGTCTGTCAAAGAGGAGAATGATCCCGTGGTATTTTTCGACAATTGAGTGAAATCGTTATCGTCAAGGTCCTGGAATGTGTCGGCACCAAAATGGTGATCTTTATCGACCGCTGTCGTCGGTAAGATGACATTGTTCTCAAAAGTCCAATTCGATGCAAACTGAGTATTGGGTTCTAAATCAAATCGACAAAAATATATAATAAATCAATAACTTTTTTGTTATTTTCCTTTACTGTTGTTAAAAAAGACTGAAGAAAAATGGAAAAGTCGATAAAAGAACCATACTCACTTTCATCGCCGAAAATGTCATCAATCATATTTTTCGATTGGGTGGTATTGGGCCAAACATCAGCCGTGCTGTTGTTCATCGTACCAGACGACGTCATGCTATAGCTGGTTTGAGTCTTCCACGGATCAAAATCCAAAGGGATGATGGATTCGGAAGCTTTGTTTGTAGAAGACCCCCAAGGATCTAATTTATTGTTCGAGTCCAATTCGTCAAGATTTCCGTTTTGCAGTTCGTATAAACGAGAAGCTTCACTCAGTTTATAAAGCTGGATTTTACAAATATTAATCAGAAAATAAAATTTATCTGTAATTGAAAGGAAAGAAAACGAAGCAGAAAAAGAGAGAGAGAAAGCGAGACTGATATTGTAAAAAATATACAATCTCTAATTAAAAGCGATTAACTTAGTGATGATGATGACGATCTAATTATATTAATGATTTCGTTGTTGTGCTTTCTACTCAGTAAATGTGACGGTTTGGTTCTCAAAGAAAACCAGTAATTATCGAAAATTTGATTCATTTAAGCCTATTTGAAACCGTTTCTATCGATTGCATTTTAAAATAGTATTGGTCTTGTCAAACGAAGATCGTGACTATCAACAATATTTACTCTTCAAGTTATTATATATAATCTATACAGAAACATTGAGTTTTTATTGACAAAAAGCGAGACAATAATATGTCAACTGAAAAAATCAATGTAAATATAACAAATTTACAATCACTGATAAAATAATTTTTAATTAAAGTTGATAATTTTCCTTTTAAAAATTTCATATAATTATAATATTTTAGTTTAGTAATAGCCTATTAGTATAATATAATAGTCTAATTATTATCTAATTTTTTATTTACAATAATTATTAGAGAAATTAATTATATTTTTATTTCAATTTACAAGTTATAAATTCAAGCTATATTAATATTTTTAATTATTTATTTTATTGATGATTAGATTTCATACAACAAAATATTTGAAAAATCATTAATTAAATATTGATTTTTAATATTTCTAATTTTAATAAAATTCGATAATAATAATAATAATAATAATAAAATAAATATTTTTGTAATAGAATTATTTTTATCAAAAAACACTTTCGCTTTCGATTTGTGAAATTAACAAATTATCATAATATTAATTATCCCTATTATTTTATTCGATTATTTTTCAAAATAAATTCCAAAATATATTAATTTTAATAAAACTACGTCAAGGTAATGATTACATATATTTATAAAATAGAGAAACATTCACGTTCAAAGGATATGATTGTTAATTTTGTTCCTTCCTAAAATACGGAAAACAAAAATCTATGGTATGATAGTTTATAAATTTTCAAGACTTGATTTCAATTTCGTTTCAATAATGAAGGAAAAAAAACTTATATTGCTTTAGGGATTAGAACCTTGAGAATCAAATGCACCGACAAATCGAAATGTTCATAGTCAAAATGACATTGAATAAGAAACAGATATATCGTGCTAATGGATGAGGCGTGAAGAATCTTCATGAATCCGGATACAATTAACGATGGAATGCAGCAGAATATTTCGACAACAATATTCATGATGAGATAATCAATAATTGAATAAAGTGAAAGAAATTTGCACATTTTATAAAATATTTTCCATGAGAACAATGCTGCAACAAAATGATGGTCTGAATCATTGCAAACAAATAACAAGTGAAAATTGGAATCATTGATCGACTTTATTTGAGATTAATTCTCAATTGACAGCTTACTTTGATCAGTTACCAGAAAGGATCTTGGCCCATTTCTCAATATTTGACAAATCGAGTTCAGTTGAAAAAAAATCAAATTTTCAATAAGTCGGCCAGAGATTTTAGAGACAATCTGTTTTGTAGATAGGTTTGATAGTTTGTGACAATATAACCCTTTGTCCAGAATCACTTTGAAAGAAACATTTCTGATTTGACAGTAGACACCTTATTTAAGATATCTTTATCATCCCATAACATGTCAACGCCAAATTTGAGATTCAAAAAATTTGAAATCGGACAATTGGTCAAAATAATTTAATAAATTATTAAATGTTATCCTAGAATTTTAAAAAATTTATTCAATGTGAAAGATTTGAGTCAAAAATGATGATATAAGATTCAAAAGGAAATGAGAAATCATAAATTTTATTGAAAAAGAAATGTAAATATTGGCAAATATTCGAAATATAATTTGAAAAATGAATTTATAGTTTTTTTTGTTGCAGATGAATAAATTGATTTTAATTTTTCGCCAAATTGGGCCTCAAGATCGAAAATTATAAATTGACTACCCAAAAAGTATGTAGCCTTAAAAATAGTGAGATTGATTATAAAAAATTATCGGAAAGATGTATTAGAAAACTCGAAGAAAATAGGGAAAGAAAATGCTCGAAAACTTATCTGATGAGATATTTAATTAATTTTATGAATTTACAAAAAAATTAATTTAAAAATGAATAAAACCATTCACCATTGAATATAATTATGAAATTATATTTTCATTAATTTTATAAAAATTCGTTATTATATTTATTTGAACAGAAATCAATATCCTTGTCATTGATTAACAATTTCTGCTAATTGTTCTTAAAATTCACAACCAATTTGATTTTTTCTCCATTTTATTAAAAAAAATTTCAAAAAATGAACCACTCACCATGATAAAGCAGCTATTTTATGAAATCTCAATGATACCCGCATAGCCAAAACAATTAAAATTAAATAAGCACTTCAAAAAAAAGTTTAATGTTGTGTTTTTAAAGAAACTGTTTCCAAATTAAGCTTTCAATAGATTAAAATTTAGGAAAAAATTCAGAAAAAATAGATAATTTATGAATAATTTCAATAAAAAATCTTTGTGAGTATCTATTGATTTGATAAAATGGTAATTAGATGTGCATAGCACAATTATAAAAATTGAAATGAAAAGTAGAAACTAACTTTAATATTAATAATCATAATAATAATGTTAACAATAATAATTAATAATATAATAGTAATAATAATAATATATAAGTGATTGTGATGACGAATATTTTATGTAACAAGACTGAACGATTTACTCAAGTCAAAAAGTCAATTAACCAGTTCGTGAATGTTTAAAAAAGGATCAAATATTCTACACAATAAAAAATATTCTATTTATAATAAAATTAGCAATTGGAACAAACCTTTGGCGATGATTTCGATTTAGCACTGGTTTCGGTAATCATCTCAACTTTTTTCCCTTTTTCTCTTAATGCTTTATTATTCTTATTCTTATTATTTACTATTATTAATTATAAAATAATAATTGTTATTATTATTATTGTTATAATTATGATGTTTTTATATTTTATATTTTATTATTATTGAATTTTAAAATAATTATTTTTATATATTATTATTCTTCTTAATGATTATTATTGACATTTTTATTATAATTATTAATATTTTTTTGAATTGTTGAAAAAATAAAAGTAAATTATAAAATGTTTCAATTCAAGATGAAAAACTGACCAAATCGCTGTTCGATTTGTTAAGCAGAGTTCCTGGGTTTTGTTTGTCTGTCGCTTTTGGTGGCAGTCTCAACACTGCAAGTACCTTAATGACAACAAATAATTGCAAAACAAAAATTGACAACAAATAATTGACCAAAGAATAATAAATGGACATTTATATGAACGAAACAACAATATTTCTCCAACATGAATCTATAGATTTTAAATCATTCACTAGGACGAATGGATTAAATCCAATCTCGTTTCACAACATAAGCACCATTTCGGTGATTATTGTTCCAAAATGTTAATAATCGATGAAAAAAGAAATGTAAAAATAACCCAAAAACTTTAACCCAAACCTCAAATACAATCCAGCTCCAACGAAAAACATCAAATATATTACTTTAATAATTGATAGTTTTAATTTTATTTTAATAGATCAATCAAAAATGATCGGGATTACTGATAAAGGATTATGTGATTAAATTGTTATGGTTGAGGCGTTAAGATTGATAAATTGACTTGATACACAAAAAATTATACCTATTTGATTCATCTACAAATGCCAAGATGCATTAAAGAAAAGAGAGGAAAATCAAGAGAAAATTTTAACAACGAACGAACTATCACAAAAATAATGAAAATTTCAAAAGGTCTTACCTCTTCTTCCTTTTTACTTTGTTCCATGGCAAGCTTAATTTTCAAGTCTTCTTTTCTCTCTTCTTCCAGTTTTAACTTCATCGAACGCTCGTGCTCTTCTTTACTCAGTTCAATCGCCCGCTGCAACTCTTCTTCCTCAATATCAGCTCTGGTCTCTTCGAAATTTAATTTCATTACGGTTTTCGGAACTATATTAATCAGCTTAATAATTGAAAAGCAATTTACATTGAAGATCTAACATGGTGTTTCTTTGCTGAATTGCTTTCTGATTTCTTTACCAAGTTGGCCCGGTTTACGGAGTTGGTGAGAACCGAGATTGGATTTGCTTCCTTGAAATTTTTCTTTCACTTTTAATCCTTTGGATCTTTCGTGATCAAGTGATTCTTTGTCTTTCAATAAAATAACCAAAGACTTTGATTTTTCTCGAATACCAATACCCAGATCTTTGTGGTCTTCAAAATATTGGAAATCCTTTAATGTTTCAATGGTATGAATATTTTGCAAACATTCCTCAGCCACTCTGTCACTTCCACACTTCACTAAATAATCTAATAGCACCAGTGACTTGTAAACATGCCTCCAATTCTTTCCTTTGTCGTTCATTCGTTTCCAAATCAATTGCATAATATCAACAAATTCCGAATAATCTTGAGTCATATCTGCTATTTCACTCATCAGTGTACTGGTTGGACCCCATGGATCATTGGAAGTTGCTTCTCTCACATATTTTTCAGCTTCAGAATATTTGTAAACAACATTTTTAACTTTTCTTCTAATTTCCATTCAAAATCTTGCTGGATGTTTATTGTGGTCTTTTAAAAATTAGAAATTATAAATTTTAATTAGTGATAATTAATTGAAATTAACTTTCCTATCGAATTTAAGTAAACGCGTTAAACAAACATTGATAAAACAAGGATTTTTAATTAAAATATTTAATTTTTTTTTCAAAATTAGATATTTGATTTTAATTAAATTTAATTCATTTTTTAGCATCAGTAAAATTTTAAGAAAAAATAATAAAATCAAATTGACATTTAAATATCTATTTTCTGATTTTGAAATTATAAAGATGTGTAAGAAAAAATATAATTGCTTTCGCTCGAATCTAGTTTGAAAATGATTATTTAAAGTTCAGCCTTTGTAAGTCTTAAGAAGTACAAAAATTTTATTGTTTTGAAAATCTAAAGATAATGATAATAAAAGCATTATTTCTAGCATCTATTGACAATAATATCTATTTAAATTTTTATTATTAAGAAAAATGTTTCGAATTTTTTTAATCAGTTTTTATCAGTCAGTAATATGTGATATTATACATTTTATTTAATTAGATTGTATAATTTTTAATTAAAATATTTTACTAGATTAAGATTTTGTTAAAAGGATAAAAAAATTATAATTGTTGTGGTTCAACAGTGAATAGATCTTTGGAGTAATTTAGATCTAACGAGCACGTTACCAACAAAGTGAGAAGTTAGCAAAGTCGAGCCGAATTTTTGAGTTAAGCGAAATAGTAAAAAAAGTATTTTAAAATTTTTTTTATTATTTTCCCATTTATTAATTAATGACAAGCATTTGTGTGTGATCATTGGTAAATATTAACTATTGTGAAGAATTGTATACTATTATATGAATAAAGGTTATTGTCACCTGATTTTTGTTACACCATGTAATATTAAAGGAGTTCTATTGTAACTTTATTATATCGGTAATATTATCATTAGAGTATAAAGAATTAATCTTATTGTAGTGTAGTGTAGTGTATGGCATCATTAAGTAATTTTTAAATACATTGACAGTTTTATGATAGAAATAATAATCATGATAATCCTTATAAGAATAATTCTATGATAGTGGTTTTATTGCTATTACGAAGATTATTTTTATTGTATATTAATAATGGAATTATTTTAATGGAATAATGGAATTATTTTAAATCAATGATTTTAATGATATAATTGTACTTTTATTAAAAATAATAAAATAATAATATTAAGAGAAAAAAATCTACAGGTTTAATCAACCCTATAACTATAGCTATGAGAAGTAAGAATAAAATAATATTAGAAAAAATTCGAAGAATATCTACTTGACCTATTTGGCTGAATTATTACATATCTTTTTGAAAAATGTCAATCAAATGTACACATGTACAATGTGTGGTTTGACTCCTTCAACTGGCTAGCCTATCAATGTATTCGTTTTATCAAATAATGATTATAAACCTCATCTTATCTGTTGGCAAGTTAACTTTTACTTATTTGTGGTGGTTGTCAACTGGGACTCCTATCCACGCTTTGAAACCTCGACCCCATACTATTTTTCATAATTTCCTTTATGCTACAAGTAGTATGCATTTCTTTCATCAACTCAACGATTATAATTCGGCATCTCATATCTATAATTCTGTTTTCCATTTTATCTAATATATATATATATACATAATCAAAGGACTCATCATAATATAAATAATATAAAATAGTTAAAGAACTATTTTCTCTCTTTGTATAAATAATAAGGATGTATAGTTAATATAAAAGATTTCGAAAGTAATGTATAAGATCAACTTGTAAAAATTAAGATTGGTGGATATATCTACAACCTTCTTTAGTGACGGATAAAAAGGATAGAGTGATTAATAGAGAACTGAAAGAATGCATATAGATAAAAAGCTTTATTGTAGAAGCGTTCAATTTGTGTTGGAAAAGTGCAGGAAATTAATAAAATGTAAATTATAAAAATTCAATAACAATTTCTATATTTAAAACGCAATGAACATTTTTCATGTTTTTTTACTTTCTAACATGAGAATAAGCGACTTAATGTTTTTAACTCATTGATTCTATAATTAAGTATTAAAATACTTTATATTAAAGTCATTTTTAAACGCAACGTAGAATTATTTGAAACTGATAAATCCTAAAAATAATTTTATTGTTAATTTGATTATCAAATTAAATATTAAAATAAATGCCATACGGAAATTCATGCATTTCAAATTCTTATTTTATTAAATTATTTTATCAAAATATGTTCGATAAATTAAAAAATCATTAGGAAATGTTTTAATGTTTTAATATTTATTTATTAAGTAAACAATATAATATTCCTTTTCTTTAAATATTAAAATGTATTCAGTTGGTCACAGAGCGTTTTTGATTCCTGTGTATACCTTTTTATCTATTCTAGGATTAATTGGTAAGTTTTAAAATTATCAAGTTGTTCTATTTTGATAACATTTTAAGGTTTACTTTATTGTCTCACTGGACATGGATATAGAGTTGATTTTGGATGGTTTTTAGCAACAACTTCTCCTTATTTATGGGCAAATATTGGCATAGGTCTCTGTATATCATTGTCTGTGGTCGGAGCTGCATTGTAAATCTTTAAAAGTTAATGAAATATTTTAATCTTTTATTAGGGGAATATACACAACTGGATCAAGTATTTTGGGAGCAGGAGTCAAAACACCTAGAATTCGCACGAAAAACTTGGTCAGTATTCTTTTTTGCGAAGCGGTAGCGATCTATGGCATAGTGATGGCCATTGTAATATCACAGTACATAAGAGTAATAGTCAGTTGATAAATTGAATCTCGTTAACAAACATTTTTTTTCGTAGGAATTCAATTCGTCAACAGCTAGCCCGAAG